>SNQJ01S0015741.1:84768-103585 GCA_010110895.2 Picea sitchensis
GGGGGGGGGGGGGGGGCGTCCGAAAAACACTTTTGGTCATTGATCTGAGTGTGGCTTAATCAACCTCTAATAACTGTGCTCCCTTTAGCCACATTGTGCCAAAAGGTCAAATATCAATAGACTTAGGATAAAAATCATATTTTGGGTAGTGCTAGCTCCCTATTTTTTCACCAAGGTGTCAAAAACACATCAATTTCACTCAAATAAAAATCATTTAATCAACCCTTTGCAAATTTTTATTGAAATAAAACATGCTAGACTAGTTCCTAATCTAATTACCTAACACATTAACCTAGTTTAAAGTTTTGGGTCAATAATTACTCTAACCTAAGATGTTTGGCCAAGATTAGACTGTTTGGCCAAACTTATTCACTAACCTATCTAATTTGGCCAATATTAGACTGTTTGGCCAAATTTATTCACTAACCTATCAACATAAATTTAAATGGTTTGATTATGGTTAGACAGTATGAATCAAACCAATTTTATTTCATGGGGTTTTATCTTTTTCTCGTTTTTCTATTTTTGTACCCTCTTTTGATTTTTTTATATTTTTTTATTCTTTCTTTTTCTTTTTCTTTTCTTTTATTTTGTAAATCATTGGAATAATAAAATATTATTTACAATACAATACAACTAGAGGAAGAGTTTCTAATCACTAGTTTATCCTATGAAATATAGGGTTATAAGACTGATTTTATCCGAAGTGTTTTCTTCTGGAATTAAGAATCAAGCGCCACATGTCCTTCTCCAGCAGACGGGCACGTTTTACTTCGGAGTTTGGATTTCGACTGTTTGGGCACTTCTCATCTTGATCTCTGCCGCGTGTCTAGTCCATCAACAACCAGGGTTTCAGTTTCGTATCTCTTTGGCTCACTAAACAACTCTCGGTCAACGACTCCTATGTCTCCTCACTCCCGAGTACATGAATCTCTGTCGCATGTCCGTCTCCAACTGACGATCATGATTTTCTTCAACATTTCAGGTTTCGGGAGTTTTGGCTCCTCTCTTTTTGGTTTCCTCTGGAACACATTCTCGGAGAGTGCATGGATCTATGTCGCATGTCCTCCCAGATCTAGCGGCTTAGATCTACTCCATAATCTAGAGCTTTGATGTTCTTGCTCCCTCCTTGTTGTGGGTTTCAGTTCTTTCACCACCTTTCCATCTGGAAGCTAACATGTGGCACTCAGTCTAGGCACCTTTGGGCATATCATCCAATTGTTTCCAAGTGACATGTGTCACCCGCCTTTCCACAACACATCAACACAGTGACTTTCGGCCTCCACATCAGTTGTGGGAGATCATCCTTTGGGAAGTGTTCTTGTTCAAGCACCATGATTAGTACCATATCCATGTGCGGTTTTAATGGATCCTAGAATTGGTGGGTGGATAAACTTTAGAGGTGGTGCTAAATTTAGTAGGTGTGCCTAGATCATAGATCACGACCAGATTAATGACCATGTCTCATTGCGAGGATGTAACATGATCGAACAATAAAATTCTTGAGCGGTACCACAAATGAAACCATGTTATAGTGGAAGAGCTACATGGAAAAAGGTGATGAATTGTGGGATCAAAAGCAGTGTGAATCCAAACCACCTTTGACGGCCCCACAATCACATTCTTATATAAGGACAAATCTGAGAGAATCACGTGGCCGCCCCCTAGGTGTTAAGCCTCACCCTGATCCCTAGGAGAGATCAATTATGAAAAAAGGAGTGGTGGTTGAAGACTCGAATCACTCCATAAATAGAATACATGGAGAGTTTGGTCATGGAGACATACATGTTAGCTCGAGGTACCAACTGGATGTTTTCTTCTTGCAGGCCCATACTGAGCTGAGCTTGTGTCTGCCAGGAGGAAGGACACATAGTCTGACAGAAGGAGGCATAGACATAAATATTTGAATGGGATGGCCAGATAACACTCCTGTCATTTGTGAACTGATCTGATTATAAATAGATTAGTTCAATATTTTGTAAAGGTGGTCAACTGGTTGTGCAAAGCTCCCTATTTTGTAATATTTTGATAACAAAATTATTCTCTTGTTTTGTATGAGACTTGATACTTTCGCATTAATAGAAGTCAATTTCTTTCATCATCTTTTTTAATATGTGTTGAAACACTCGTGCATGGAGGATCCATACGAGGGTTGTAGTCGTATTGTGATGTAGGTTTGATTACAATATTGTTGTGACCATTTTCAGTCAGTTTCTTTGTTATCTTGTTTCTTCTTATGCTGAAATGCGCATGCATGGAGGATCCATACGAGTTTTATTAGTCTCATAGTAATGGAAGCTTGATTATTATGCTACTGTGATATATTTCAGTGTCTGAAAATTAAGTTCAAGAGTGCTCTTATGCCTGAGTTTTTCTTCACTAAGATGCTTGAAGGCCGGATGCTTATGGAAAACTTGTTCACCTTTCTCACTAAGTCTTCCCTTTGCTCACCTTTAACCTTAAACCACTAACTAAGGTTAATGAGGATATCCATTCCCTATGCATTGCTTGTCCAGTTTATGTGTTAAAGCATTCTTGTATTGAGTTTTGTCCATTTAACCTCCACTCATAAACCTACCTCCATAGACATTTTGATGGGTACTAGGATTATCCTTTCATAGTATGAGGGTGACTCTCAGTGCTAACATTCCTGGTGTCATTTTCGGGAACGAAAGTGAAGATATCTTCCCTGGGAGAACGACAATGAAGAGATTCAACTTTTGATGGTGAACAAGAGCTGGACACATCATTCATACTACATCATTCAGCTGGCGAATCCACTCCATAAAGGAAGAACCTGTTGGAAACTTCACTGATATGTGATACAATAGAAATGGAAGCTATCTTGTTTCTAAGGTTCGCACCTTTAAATTTTTCAGCTATTCCTGGTTTTCCTAATCTCGTGCCTTATTTCCTAGAATGCACAGAATTTCTTCCCATATTCCATGGAAATGTAGGAGATTATCCTGCACAACATATCATAAATTTTCATCGATGCATAGATCAACTAGATATCTATCATGAATATGCTCTCATGAAGATGTTTGTATACTCATTAAATGGTGATTCTCGAAAATGGTATTAGTCACTTGCTATTGCTAGCATATCTTCTTTGAAGGAATTTCATGCGACTTTCAACAAGTATTGTAAGAGGTATTATTCTTTTGACACAATTCTTGAATAATGTTGTGAAAGTTTCAAGTCTGATATTCTGTAGACAATAGAATATTCCTTGTGTGATGAGTTTTGTGAAAATCTAATTGAAAGAGAAAATAAGGATAGAAGTGAGTATTTTGAAAATATGGATGAAAACATTTATTTTTCTATTTCCCAAGAAGAAATCCTTCAAGATATCATTGATTATAGTATTGATGATTGCATAGCCATAGATGCATTATATTTTTCCCCTATTGCACTTGTTGTCTCAGATTTAAAAGAAGAAATAGTTGTAGAAGAGGATTTTTCTCTATTCCTTCAAGAGGTTTCCCATGATGTATTTTCACCTGTGATTGAAGAGAAGAATCAAGAGATTTCTCATTTTTCTTTGCAAGATAAAAGAGTTTTGGGCTCACCTATCTTTGATGATTATTCAGATGAAGAAGAGAAGATCCTTGCATCACATTTTGTTGACTTGGGGAGCAAATAGCCTGTGCATGACAACTGTGAATTAGTTTTCGATGTGGATATGAAGGGATTTCAAGGCCATACTATAGAGCCTTTTTCTTTATACATTAAGGAACAACATTGTGTGGAAATCAACCATCCTGGATCTGTAAACAACATCAAACAACATATTATTAGCAATGAAATTAGTCTGCATCCATGTTAAGATTTCAAGGTAGCTGAAAGTGGCAGCTTCGATGGGAAATATGATATGTCAAGGATATTTGATATTCAGTTGGAAGAATATTAGGTCGAGGTATTTCCTTATGATTTTCATGATCCGTTTTCTGATTATGTGGAGTCTTTGAGAAGTTCAAAAGTTGAATTGTTTTTGTCAAATAAAGGTTGGTTCTGTTGTCCTTTCAGATTGCATTTCTACAGGTCATGGGTTCTTTCATTCATCTTTTCCAAATCAAGAATTTCACTTCTTAATTGATTACTTGTATGGATTCATTGGAAGCATGATTTTACCTGATCTAGAGGAAGCACTTTATTAGAGTAGGACTGTGCATAAATAAGCTCAGTATTTGAGCATTTGTTTTCAATTTTCAATAAGTAAGTAGAGTTTCTCCTAATATATCAGGATATGGTAGAAAGTAAATATCAGATCTTGAAGGTATGCAAAGGATTGGTTGCACAGGCCAGATGACTCCACAACCCAACAACTAAGGAACTGGAACTGTTTGTTCTTGGTAGCTCACAGGGAGCATGCCATCCCCTGTGGATCCAATGTTGTCACATATATATGTCAAAGGGTCGCAGGACGACTAGGTCCTTTGTTGCATAGAAGCATCCAAACACAACATTCAAAAGAAGCCCATTTCAGGATTGAAATACAAGCAGCGGGCGGGTTTATTTTTTCCAACGACAGATCTCCCATGAGCAGTTTAGATCAATGGTTCATGTGTATTTGGCATGTCAAAATTGTGTGAGGATTAGTGTCTAGGAAGAAGCCCCAGAGTTGCATATCAATCACCACGCGTCTTCCAGAGCGGGTGATCATGATTTACTTCGGGACTTCAGGCTTCAAGAGTTTCAGTATCTCCACTCCCAATTTCATCCAGAGTGTTTTCTCCCAGAATTAAAAATCAAGCGCCACGTTTCCTTCTCCAATAGACGGGCATGTTTTACTTTGGAGTTCAGGTTTCGGGTGTTTTGGCACTTCTCCTCTCGATTTTCTCTGAAATGAATTTCCCAGAATGCACAGATCTCTGTCATGCGTCTAGGCCATCAATGACCAAGGTTTCAGTTTCGTATCTCTTTTGCACTCCGAACAACTCTCGGTCAATGAATCCTTTGTCTCCTCGCTCCTGAGTACGTAGATCCATGCTGCTTGTCTATCTCCAATGGACGGTCATGATTTTCTTCGTCATTTTGGGTTTCGAGAGTTTTGGCTCCTCTCTTTTTGGTTTCCTTTAGAACACATTCCCACAAAGTGCATGGATCTCTGTCGTGTGTCCTCCCAGATCCACCGGCTCATATATGCTTCAGAATCCATAGCTTTGACGTTCTCACTCCCTCCTTGTTTGAAAATTCCTGAAGTGTTTCTGTTGTGGGTTTTAGTTCTTTCACCACCTGTCCATATGATGTTGACACGTGGCACTCAATCTAGGCACCTTTGGGAATATCATCCGCTTGTTTCCAAGTGACGGGTGTCACCCGCCTTTTCATGACACATCATCACAATGATGTCATGCCACCACGTCAGTTGTGGGAGATCATCCTCCAGGAAGTGTTCTTGTTCAAGCACCAATATTAGTGCCATATCCATGTGTGATTTTAATGGATCCTATAATTGGTGGGCGGATAAAATTTAGCGATGACGCTAAATTTAGCAGGTGCACCCAGATCGCAGATCGCGACCAGATCAATGACCACATCTCATTGCAGGGACATAACATGCTCGAACAATAAAATTATTGAGTGGTACCACAAATGAAACCATGGTATAGAGGAAGAACTACGTGGCAGAAGGTGGTGAATTGCGGGCTCGAAAGCAGTCTGAATCCAAACCGCCTTTTACGGCCCCGCAATCACATGCCTATATAATGACAAATCTGAGAGCAACACGTGTTCACCCCCTAGGTGTTAAGCCTCACCCCAATCCCGAGGAGAGATCAATTAAGAAAACAAGAGTGGTGGTTGAAACCTCAACTCACTCCATAAATAGAATACATGGAGGGTATAGTCATGGAGATAGAACTGTCACCCTGAGGTACCAACTAGATGGTTTCTTCTTACAGGCCCATACTGAGCTGAGCTTGCATTTGGTAGGAGGAGGCATGCATAGTCTAAAAAAAGGAGGCGTAGATGTAAATATTTGAATGGGATGGCCATATCACACTCCTATCATTTTTGAACTGATCCGATTATAAATACATCAACTCAATATTTTGTAAAGGTGGTCAACTGGTTGAGCAGAGCTCCCTATTTTGTAATAATTTGATAACAAAGTTGTTCTCTGGTTTTGTATGAGACTTGATACTTTCACATTAATAGAAGTCAATTTCTTTCATCATCTTGTTTAATCTTTGTTGAAACACTCATGCATGGGGGATCCAGATGAGGGTTGTAGTCGCATTGTGAAGTAGGTTTGATTACAGTATTGTTGTGACCAGTTTCAGTCAGTTTCTATGTTATCTTGTTTCTTATTATGATGAAATTATCATGCATGGAGGATACAAACAAGTTGTTCTAGTCTCATAGTAATGGAGGTTTGATTATTATGCTACTGTGATATATTTTAGTGTCTAAAACTTAAGTTCAAGAGTGTTGTTGTGCCTGAGTTTTTCTTCACCAAGATGCTTGAAGGTCAGATGCTCATGGCAGACTTGTTCACCTTTCTCACTAAGTCTTCCCTCTTATCACCTTTAACCTTAAACCACTGATTGAAGTTAATGAGGACCTCATTTCCCTATGCATTTCTTGTCCAATTTCCGTGTTAAAGAATTCTTGTACTGAGTTTTGTCCATTTGACCTCCATTCATAAACCTACCTCCACAAACATTTTGATGGGTATTGGGCTTATCCTCTTTCATTTTGAGGGTGACTATCAGTGCTAACACATTCAACATCACTCAAAATATTTAAGGTTTCAATTCTTGTGCACAACACTTCAAAATCTTACTCTCTCTAGTTCATAATTTAAGTGAAAGTTAGGGATTCAACAACCCATACATTAACTATAATAGCTCAGTCCATCACTATTGTGGTGGAATTTATAAGGATCCCTTGGGATTCCATAACATCATTAATGAAAAAATATTATATCTCACCACTTTTGATGCTGACCATTCCTCCTAAGTGAAATGGAACCCAATCAAAAGACAAAAAATTGTATCACCGAATATTTTTCACCAAGCACAAAAGCTTGGAATTTTCCATACTCTCCTCAATAACACTTCCCATGTGGGAACCTTGTTCGAAAAATAAATTCACATAAATATTATGACTTTGAGAGGGGATTTAATCTTCCATAGCATGGACCACCACCATTTAACCTCTTCCCCTTACCCTTCTAAAAACATTATTGTGTATCCAAGGAATGCTATGTATCTACCTCCTATAGCATGTTTTGACCCCACTAATAAATCTTCTTCACTACATGGTTTTATGAAATAGGAGGCCAATATATTTTTGAAATTCTACCATTCCCTTTTCTTGATCACCTGCAAATATTTTGTCAATTGAATTTGTCCATCCTTCTTTCCACATAATTGCATTAACATGGTTATGAGTATCTTCTAGGTAAAAGGATATTTCTCTACCATATAGTGTTTAATAACCCTATTGACAATTTTTGCATACATCGACTACATATCTATGGATCTACAATTTGTGCATACATGAATTATCCATCAATTTCCTATCTTACACAACAACCAACTACCAATAGGGGGAAGGATAGGACTAATGCCTTCGAAATAATAGAATCATCGATAAATCTCATTATTCAACTTTTAATCCATTCCTCCATTGTGAGTGGATCTACATACTTCTATATTGTTACCTATGACCATGAACCTTCACTAGATATGAGTCTCAAAATATTTTTTTCTACTAGGGATTTTCTAAAGGGGTATATATTATTTAAATTCTATACGCCCATCTCTTAGGATTAGAAAGTCTATCCCATTTAAATTTAGGCATTATTTCTTTTTATTTTTTACAACGCCAAAGAAAATTGAAGACCTTCCTTATAATTATGTTTAAAATTATTTTAGGAATGCATACAAGTGAGTGCCAATAAACTAGGATGGCTTCCAAAACTACTTTAACCATTGTCAACCTCCCTCCCATTAAAATCCATCTTGTGCAATAAGAAGAGATCCACTTCTTGATCTTTCTCCAAAGATATTTCCAATATTTAAACCCACATTCATTATATTTTAATTCAAACCCTAAATATTTGAAACCTTTGATGAATTCACTTACCTAAATGGGAAAAATTATATGGATTGCATGTTCCTTCTCCTAAACTATCTTGTGAAAAGTGTTGGAATATTTTTGAGTATTAATTTCCATCCTCATGGATTTCTCATAAATATATAAAACCAATTGTAGAATCATTTCATCACTAAGGGATCCATTACCAAACAATATTACATCATTTACAAATGAAAAGTGAGTTAGAAAGAGATTTCATCCAATTGTAATTCCTTTTAAAACCCCATGGTTTATTTCATGAATCAAATTCCTACTAAGCCCTATTCCTACCATTAACAAACAAAGGGAAGACAGGGGATAACCTTTCCTTATCCCCCTTAATGGATTACAAATTTTTGTGGCCAATCCATTGATTAAGAGTGACAAAGAGATAGAGAGAAACAACCTTCAATCATATTCACAAATTCAAGCTTAAAACCAACATGTAGGAGAATCAATCCAATGAAAGGCCATATAACCTTATCACATGATTTTGAGACATCCACATTTATCATAAAAGATGACATAATTATTATATCGATAGAGTGCATACCTTCTTGATATTTGCCAAGATCTTTGTGAAATTGCCTATTGTCCAAAAAATTGAATTGCTCTATGGAGATTGAGGGGGAAAGAACATTCTTGAGCCTTATTGCTACGAATTCATAAATGATTTTGTAAAATACACTATAAGAGATAGTTATAGGATATTCAAAGGTGTTGAATGCATCATTTTGGGTATGTTAAGGCTCTAAGGCCCTAACACTAATTTATTATGAGTTTATTAGTTATGATTAGGTCGTCTTAGTGGTAGGTTACATCATGCTCAATTTATCTCTTATTTATAATAAAGGAGAATAATTTGTATAAGCATATCATCTTGTATTTTGCATTTCATATATTATAAAATGAGGTTCCCCCCTTGAAGTGGATTATTCATTGGCTATTTTTTGGAGTTTGGTTCATAACATTTGGTTTCAAAGCTTACAATCCTAGGGTTTCACTTCTTCAATCGAGACATACTAGCCTTTTCCCTATAAAATGTTTTTTGGGACTCTTCAGAAAGAAAAAATTAGAGGATACTCAAGAGCCATATCACAGTACAACTGGTAAAAATTATGGGTTTTGTTTTTTTATAATTTCCGAGATATATCCTATGGAAGATAGGGTTTTTGACTAATTCTGAAATCAATTTTAAATGAGTCATCTAAGAATTTTATCTATAATTATTTATCTAGGAATTTTCAATAGTTAAATTTTATGGATACTTAGAATACATATCAAAGTATAGGTGGTCAATATTTAAGGTTATATTTAACTACAATTTCAGAGATATAATCTATGGAAGATATGATTTATGACTGATCTTGGAATCTGTTTTAAAAGAGTCATGTTGGAATTTTTGCTATAATTTTTTTTTTGGTGAAGTTTCAAACTCTGAAATTTTTATAATCCTAAGGAGACATAGTGAATTACATGTGGAATCTTTTTTAAGATTTTGAATCATTATAATTTATGAGATATATATTGTGGAAGTTAGGGTGTTTGACTAATTTTTAAATTAGTCTTAAGCAAATCATTTTGGAATTTTTTCTATAATTTTTTTTTCCAATGAAGTTTCAGACTATGAAATTTTTGGGAGTTTAATAAGTCAGATTAGAGTACTACATTAAAAAATTTATTACTCAGAAGGGCCCAAATTTCATAGATATATCATGAAAAAGTTCAACCATCCAAACATTCTCCAAATTAGGGTTTGAAAGGTACATAAATTATAATTGGCATACATTTTTAGTGGAAGATATATTTTTGGTGATTCGAAATTTATGATAAAGAGGAAAAAGTGGAGTGTTATTATTTTTTCACATGTTTCCAAAGGGTGCTCCAAAGTTTAATTCACCAACTAAACCTCCAAAGATATCTACCATTACTGAAAAAGAAAGAGAAGATATTTTTCACCAAATGGAACAGTTGGAAAAGAAGATGAATGAAAATAATGCATAATGGAAAAGAAGATGGATGAAAATAAGGATCAAATGAAAAATAAGATGGATGAAAATAGGGATGAAATGGAAAATAAGATGGATGAAAATAGGGATGAAATGGAAAATAAGATGGATGAAATGGAGAAGAATACATATAAAAATATGGAAGAATTGCAAAATTCCATGTCAACTATCATACAAACCCTAGATTGGAGGCTTTCTAAAAGTGACATTGTAACCTAATAGACTCATGAAAATAAATATAGTATTCATGTTGAAAAACCTTCCAATAATAAGAATTTTTCAGGTGGATTTAACTCTAATAGTGGAGTTAATTATGGATGGGTTCCTAAGGGTGTCAACTTTTACAATATCGAATTAAAGAAGTTTGATGGAACATAAGTCTTTACATGGGTGAAACAAATAGACAAATACATTGAATTGCATAATATTATGGATGATAAGAAAATGATTTCCTTAGAAACCTTGTACTTTGAGATAAAACCATATAAGTGGTATCAATGGGTACTCCAAAGGAAGTCCCATTCTTAGGATTTTATTTACAAGAGACTTAGAAGCACAATATGGAAAAGTTTGGGAACAAGAATACTTTAGTCAATTGAAAAGAATCAAGCACTTGGGTTATATTGAATATTATAATTCACAATTTCAGGTGTTTGCCACAAGGGTGGATAACATAAGAACATCTATTGGAAGCTTACATGGGTGGATTACAAGAAGACATTAAACATGAGATTTTCTTAAAACATCCTAAACATATTATGGAGGATATGCAATTTGCTCATCATATTACAACCAAGAATAGAGATACACACAAGTATACCACTAGAACATATGCAATAAGAATATATAGAATTGGTGCTCATATGGAAGCCCGAGCTCAACCTACTCGAATATCACCAAAGGAAATGGAAGCAAGAAGAGAAAAATGACTATTCTTTGGTTGTAATAAAAAATGGTCAAAAGGGCATACATGTCAAGAAACAAAATTCTTCACCTTGGATAATAATGATGAAGAATAAATTGAGGCATCTGTACAAAGGGATGAGGAAGAAGTTATGAACTTAAAAGAGAAGGAAAAATATGTAGAAATGCTAAAAAATAGTGAGAGGTGTGAAATATCTATTCATGCATTGGTAGGTTTGTCAACACCTCAAAACCTTAAGATTGTAGGATACATTAAGAAGAAAAGGGTCATATTTATTATTGATTCAGGGAATACCCATAACTTCATTGGTAAAAGATTAATATAAATACTCAATTGTTTTGTGTATCTAGTGACAAATTTTCAAGTTTTCGTTGCTAATGGAGGTAGTATTTATTGTGGAGGGAAATGCCACAACATTAAACTTAGTATGGGAGAATATAAATTATAAATCCCGATGTATTCCATTTCCATTAAAGGTGCAAATTTTTTTTTAGGGATTCAATGGTAAATCAATAACATTAGCTACAATTTCTACAAATTATAATGAATTATTCATGAGATTTGAATTGGAAGGAATTAAATATGAACTGAAAGGGTTAAAATCTACACCTTCTCAAGTCATAAACTCTCATATAATGGAAAAGATCCTAAAAATGGGGAGTAGGGGAGTTGTGGTTAGACTTTATTATAAGGAAGTAAATATGGAAGATGCAAATATTCCAAAGAAATTAAAATTCACATTGGAAAAACACCATAGTATCTTCCAAGAAATTCCTAAAGGGATACCTCCATCTAGGGATCATGAAAATCAAATTAAAATAATACATGGAAGTACTCCTCCTAATAAAAGGACCTATATATATCATCATCAACAACAGGGGGAGATTGAGAAAATGGTACAAGACATGCTAGATTAAGGTATTATTCAACCAAGTAGGAGTTCATTTTTAGCTCCAGTAGTGATGGTGAGAAAAAAATGACAATTCTCGGAGGATGTGTCCAAATTATAGAGATATAAACAAAATCACCATAAAGGATAAATTCCATATTCCAAATATTGATGATCTATTATATGAGCTTCATAGAGTGGATTATTTTACAGATATAGATCTTAAATCAAGATACCACTATATTAGATTAAGAAAAGAAGACATTCCAAAAAAAAAAATTAGAAGTCATGAAGGGCACTATGAGTTCTTGGTAATGCCTTTTGGGTTTGTTATCGCACAATTTGTAGTTTGGGAAAAGACGAGGATGATTTTGATTCCTTTCTGATCCCACAAAGACACTTGGCAAGTCTACCCCAAAGCCATTACCCTTATCTTTCATGGCGAATCCATTTGAGGGAAGCTCCCTTTTCCATTTTGATGATATTTTCATAAAGATCATTTGGTGACTCCACATCCCAAGAACCTATATTACGAAAGAAACTTCCCCAAGGAAGGTTTAATCCTTCCAAGGTTTACCGAATAAGACCTCATCACAACTCTCCCATTTTCAAAGCCTTGTTTCAAGGTAACCTTTCCCTTTCTCCAATGGCTCATCCATGGGTTGGAAGATTTTACAAGACATTGAATATGACCACCATCCCTGGGGTTCCCAATACCATGCCCAAAGAGTCTCACAAGTGGTTTCAAAGTTTACCAGGAATAATGTTGTTACACTTGAAGAACCTCTTGACTCTATTGGTGTGGCTATGGAAGACAATGTTATAGAAATTGAAGACACTGCAATGAAGATAATGAAAATGTATCTTGATGAATATGCTAAGAAGTGGTTCAAATTCTTGCATGACAATCACTTGCAAAATTATGAAGCTTTCACTAAGTTGTTAAAGGGTAGATGGATAAAAAATAAGGACAATAGAATGCTATTGACACAATTCAACCAAATTTAGAATAAAGAGAATGAAACAATGAAGGAATTTGATGCTAGATTTGAAAATTTGCATAATAAAATACCTAAGGAATTATGCCCATGAAAAGAAACCATTCTCCTTCTCTACTTGAATTCTTTTGAGGGACAATTTGGTTTTATCTTCAAGGAAGAGATGCCTAAGAATTTTACAAAGGACAAAGAGTATAGTGTGTAGATCGAAGGTCATATTTTTATCTCAAAGATTGAGCCTTTTCATTTCCCTTGTGCTATACAAAAAGAAAATATGAATACTTCAACCAGTAATGTACAAGATCCCATGAAATTTTTGGCTCTAAAGTTTGATAAAATGAATGCCTAGTTTATCCAGAGTTAGAATAAGGTCACAAATAGGTTAAAAACCTTAGAGAGGCATCATTATTCTCCAAGAGATCAATTTTTCAGACAATAGAGAGAAAAGATAGGTTGGAAAGAAAGACCACAACAAGAGGAAAATGCACCATACACTTTGAATCTTGTTGGGATGGTCAACATGGAGGGATCACCATGATGTTTTCCTTTCTAGGAACCTCATTATGAAAATGAGTGTCTGAGACAAAGGGAAGAAGAAGATTAATTCCTTATGGATAGGTTAAATTCAATTGATACGATTTTTTCCCTCTAGGATGATGAGTATGTTGATATCATAGAGGATAAACTTGAGGAAATCAGGAAGCATGTAGCTATACAAGCTTGGTTGGAAGTATTAAACTAAATGAATGAAGGTTTAAAGGACAAGTTGAGGAAAAGAAAAATATTGACATACTCGAAAAGAAACAAAGTGTCAGTCTTGCCACCTCCAAAAGAGAGGGAAGTGGATCCACCTCTTCCACCTCCAGTTCATGACCTTCTTCCACAACCCACTCCAACAAATGAAGATATTCACCTAAATATAGATGTACAAGGTATGATGGGAAAGATGAATATGTTGGTACCTATGGTGGATATGTGAAAGATTCCTTCTATAATAAGAGAAGTTTTGAAAGCATTAAAGGTGCAATATGAAGTGAGATATCCTCCAGTGATCCTAAATACTATGTATCATGGGAGCCATCAAGAGGAAACTCCTTCTTTTTATCTTTCCTTGGGCATAAATGGTTTTCGTCTGATCACTTGTTTGTTGGATTACAGAGTTTCGACAAATGTAATGTCTCTAAAGGTCATGTAGCAACTTGGTTTGTGGACAAACCATCCTTATGGAAATTTTTGTGGTATTGAATCCAACAAGGTGAAAGTATGCAGTATCATAGAAGATGTGGAGGTATACCTATAGGATTTCCCACACATCAGCCTCATCATGAATATAATTTTGATTGATGTACCAGACTCTTGGGGAATTCTCTTGTCAATAAGTTGGTCCACCAACCTTGGAGGTTTCCTCAATATGGACCTCACTCATGCACATATCCCTATGGGGGATGAGACATTTGATATTTTATACAACCAACATGTTGTGAAGAATCATGTAGTCAATCCAAATATCCCATACTACTCGAGTGATTGCGAGTATGATGTGGCACCTTAGGTCATAAAAACGATCCTTGGGAATTGGGAATACCAAGGAAATGACTTGTGATTCATAAATATACTCATGAAGGATGATGACAAGATGGATCAAGAACGAGAACAGGCTATCAAAAATACAATTGAAGCAAATCCTCCCACACAACCTTACATTGAAGATGTGTTGTATTTTTAATTTGGTGAAGGAAGTCTAGCACTCATGTGATCCATATTTTATGAGAAGAATGAAGTGAATACATATTATTAATAGTTTCTTAACAAAAAATAAAAAACATACATTAAAACTGGTTTTCTATTCAATAAGGAAATAAGCTGAAACTGTAAAATGCAGCGGAAACAAGCTTATTGGAATGGTGGTAGATTATCTTTGAGAAGAGATGTGATAAATGCACTCATTAAAAATAATATGATTACAATGAGGCTCTGAAGGAATTTTTACATTAAACTTGAATGCCAAAAACCATAGACATCCAAAAACCTAACCCTAGGAGATGAAGCGCCAAAAGTCATGTGGGTCCCGTTTTGGTAAGTTAGTACATCAACTTCCTGGGGTCGTAACTTTTGCATACGATCTCCGTTTTAGGCATATGATAGACCGTTGGAAAGGTATCTTTGAGGAGATTAATTTTAGGGGTGATATCAAAGGAAATTCCATATTTCAACCCATTTTCCCAAAAAACATCGTTTAGGGCCTCAAAATGGCTTCGAAAGTGAAAAATTGCTAAAAATAGTAAATTACCAAAATTGCCAAAAAACTATTTTGAGCTAGTTGGAAAAGGTGGGTGGCCATAGATATACACATAGATCAATACTCCCTCCTTAGGAATAAATGGTCTCCATTGCATTGATTTCCCCCATCAAATGAGGAAATTTCTGCTGAATTTGGCCCCGGGTGAGCCACTTGCCTTGGTGCAGGAGTTGCCTTGCTTTGACGACTCGATAAAGATGGATCCTTTGCTATCAAGTGACTTTGATTTGTGTGTCCAAAATATGATCATTGGATGCCTATTGTATGCAGTCAGGGTTGAGCTCTGTTGGTGTCAGTTGTTCATCTACTTCTGAGGTGTCCAATAATGGTTGGAAATAAGGGCGAAGGAGATCCACGTTGAACACTGGGTGCAGGCCAAGGAAAGGAGGAATGTTGAACTCAAAAGAATTATCCCCCATGACCTTGGTGATGGTGTATGAACCATAATGGAGTGGGAGAAGCTTCCTATGGGATCCCGTAAGGCATTCTTTCTACAAGTGAACCCAAACTTTGTCTCCCACCTGAAACTTATGTGGAACCCGATGTTGATAATGGCATTGCTTGTACTTGTCATTGGACTTCTATAGGATATCCTAAACCTGTTAGTGGATGTGATAGATTTGCTCAATGAACTGGGTGGCTTTGTCAGCTTCAGTTGGAACAGGAGATGAGTCGGTCGAGGTGACCACAAGGGGAAGTGCAAGATCTATGGGACCCAATGGTTGGAATCCCAACCCCACCTGAAAGGGGTTGTGGTCAGTTGAGCTATGTAGGGCTCAGTGGTAGATATGATAGACATAGGGAAGGCTCTCATCTTATGTGCAAGGGTGATTTGAATTATACATGTGAAGGATATGCAGAATCATTCGATATATGCCCTTGGTTTGATCATCTATATCGGGGTGGAAGGTCATGGATTTGGTGAGCTTGGTGTCCAATAGTGACCAGAGGCTTGACCATAATGTGTTGAGAAATTGAATATCCCGATCTAAGACAATGGTTTGTGAGATTCAAAAATGTACCCAGACTCATTCAAAGAAGAGCTTGGTAGTGGCCTTTGTTGTGATGTTCTTCTTGCAGGAAACCAAAATCACCATCTTAGAAAAGCGATCAACAACAAAAAAAACACAGTCGTTTCCCCTCTTGGTGGATGGGAAGGCTGACATGTAGTCCATTGAGTTGGATTCCCATGGCCTCTCCGGAGTAGGAAGAGGGGTGTGTAGGCCCTATTTCTTAGTATTCGGTTTGGCAATAACACGGGTAGTGTAGGACCTGATATACTTACTGACCTCATGTCAAAGTTTTGGCCAATAGAAATGTTTTTTTTTTTTTTTTTTTAACACAAACGGGTATGGAGCTTTATTTAGTATAGGGCAGAGAGGGCTGCCGAACCCTTACATGTTCGCTCAGAGCTACTTCTCTGTTACATTTTCCAGCCAGAACCTTTACCTATTACAAAATATTTTACTCCTAGAGTTGCTAAACTTCTAAAACCGAACTGCAATACACTGACCAAAATCTGGGCTGAGCTCCTGACTAACTGGGGCGTTACCAAACTCTTAACGCTTTCCTTTGTGTCCAGAACTGGAGGCCGCTTCTGCAGATGCCTCTGAAATCTTGCTGAAGGCTGTGGTTAGCTCCTCCACTTTCTGCTCCAGGTTGCAGAGGCGTTTTCCTAAATCGCCCATGAGATTTGCTGCATCTTTCAGGCCGGCGTGGATTTCATCAGACAGTTCGTCCTTGAGATCTTCCATTTCGAACTTGAGGAGGTCCCATTTTTGCTTGTTCATGGATGTCCGAATGCTCTCCAATTCGGATCTGACCAGATTGATATGTTCTTTAGGCGTGAGGGGGGTTTTGGAGCCCGAATCCATGACTGGTGTGCTCAATACGATAGTGCTCCTTGCTTCCTGCGATTTGCTCTCTCGACTGCTTGGCTGGATAGGGAAAGGGCGAGGGTCTTTAAGCAACGATTCTTCCTAAAACTGATCATGATATTCACGGGTGGAGGGGGCTTGCAGATCTCCATGTATGGATCTTGTCCGTCCGGTGAGAGAGAAGGGCTGTCGTCCTTTCTGGCTGAGGACTGAGCGATGTGAAGGAATCCGTCTGGGGCGCCACTGCATTTTAGGGAATCAGGTGATGGGAGAATATTTCATTGATTTGAAGCTGTCCTTGGTGTAGCAGAGAACCCCTATTCGCCTCCTTGTCTGCGTCCGCATTCAGCATCCTGAGCACATGATGCACCTTGTACGCTTTTAGCTGAGCCAAGAGGATGCAGATCCTCTTAAATAACTGAGCCAGACGCATGTCTTTAGGGGGTTTGTTTAGGTTGATGGCGTCCACAATTTGTTTGGAATCTCCAGCAATTTTGATCTCATTGATGCCCAGCGAGAGAACTTGGTTTAACCCTTGCCAGAGGGCTAAATACTCGGCCTGGTTGTTGGAAGCATAGCCTAGGCCCCAGGCATAGGAAAGTTTTAAGGTGCCATTAGGATCGAGAAGGATTCCTCCTCCCCCCGCCCTGCCGGGATTGCCTTTCGAGGCCCCATCAAAAAGGAGCCACCAGTCATCTAAAGACGCCCTCCATTTCAGAAATTCTTGTTCCGGCAAACGAATTTCCCACTTCCTGTGCCTTGGAGGGATGATCATATTGTGAGTCTGATGGGCTGGTCTAAACACCTTAAGTCAGTTCTCTTCTTCCTCTGTTGTCGGGGCAATTTTCTGAATGGAAGGCTTCACGTTGATAGCTTCTGAAATCAAGGTCTGAATCTTAATGGCCACCTGAGCGGGCAGGCGTTTTTCATCCTTGAAAATCCTGTTGTTTCTCTCTAGCCAAATTTTCCAGCAGGTGACTTTTGGAATCCACATCCAAATTGTTTTCAGCAGGTGATTTTTTTTTAAATCGAAGGGAGACAGGGACAGCCAACTATTGAACAGCTCCTGACTCTCCAAAGGGAGCTTAGTGGAAAGAGGACCTACAAGGAGCTTCCATACTTCTTTGGAGAAGTCACAATTGAAAAGAAGATGGGCAGTTGTTTCCTCTGAATGGGTGCACAGGGGGCAGCGAGAGGGTCCAGCCCAGCCCCTTCTCTTCAAATTCTCGAAGGTTAGAATGATGTTGTGCAGAAGCGTCCAAGCAAAGAGATCTATTTTGGGGATAGAGGGAAAATTCCATAGAGCATTCCACGGGCCAGGATTGATAGGCACCCAGGGGACACTTGAGACTGTCTTGTAGCCAGCCACTGCACTGTAGACACCTGAGCCTGTTCCCCAACCCCTTTTGTCCAGACTTGCAACACTGATAGGCGAGTGGCCTTGAAGTAGTTTCAGCAGGGCAGGAACTTCCTCGTTGAGCTCCTCTAGATAGTTGCCAAGGTTCCAGCCATCTCAGGATCTCTTGTCATCATTTTTCCAACGGGAAATGTCCCAAAGGGTTCGGCAATTTTTCTGCAGCAACCAATCCTTGATATTCTCAATTTCTCGAAGGACAGAAAGGGGCAGCCCACCTAGAATGGAGTCATCCCAAATAATGATCTTTGAGCCATTCCCCGGGATCCAGGTGAGATGAGACTTGAGGAGGGGCATGGCCCTTTGGCACAGATGGAA
>SNQJ01S0015741.1:103595-139304 GCA_010110895.2 Picea sitchensis
TGGAGCCAAAGGGCCCTCGACTTAATTCTCCAATAATTTTCTTCGTCTCTGCAGACTTTGTGGTATTGGCGTTGCAGATCAGCTTCCTGGGTGAGAAGATCTTGAGTAACTTGGACCTCGTCCATTGCTGCTTGATGCCTTTCTAGGTTGTCCTGGACTTTTCCTTTTACCTCCATGGGGGTTGCTAAGTGTTTGGCCCAGAATTTTAGATTCATTTTGAGATTCCTAAGTTTCTCCTCCCACACATAGAAAGGGGAACCCGAGACGGAGTGAGTCCAGGATCCGAGGACTAGGGAGAGGAAGTTCTCATGAAGCGCCCAAGAAGGGGAAAATATGAAAGGGATAGGACCCAAAGTGGAAGGGGGTAAAAGGGACAAAGAAACAGGCTTATGATCTGAAGTGGAATGGGGCAGGACTTTGGAGGTGGCTATCAAACCAAGAGAAAGGAAGGAAGACTGGACAAGAAAGCGGTCTAGTCTGGCGGCAATGTGCCCTGGCCCTAACCTCCTATTAGACCAAGTGAATTTTCCATTTGTGGGGGAGATATATTCAAGTTCCCAGTCTGAAATTAAGTCTTCCACCCATTCCCGGGCAGGATATGTTACTATCGTACCCCCTTTCTTCTCAGATTGTGAGAGGGTGACATTTAGGTCTCCTGCCACTATAATGTTAACAGAATTGCTTTGATTAAGAAATAGCGCTAAGGAATCCCAGCAGTCTTTTTTCTCGTTATTTAAAGCAGGAACATACAGATTAAACAGACTTACCAGATGCCCGGATCCTTTGTGAAGCAGTTTGGTGTAGAGCCAATGAGTGGTTGAATATTCTTCTAAAAGATCGAACTTGGAGGAGTCCCAAAGGGTTGCTAGTCCCCTCGAGGCACCTCGGGCGCTTACTGCTCGGCTTGGGCCTTTTTTCCAAAAGTACTGACTTGCCCGGAGGAAGGATTCCTCCTCCAGTTTTGTCTCCTGGATGAGGAGGACTTCAGGTCTAGCGAGCCTTGTTAGATCTCTCAAGGCCTCTTCTTTTATTTTGCTGCCAAGTCCTCTGCAATTCCAGAGACTAAATGCATTATTTACTTGTTTGAGGGAGGGGAGCACCTTTTGGAGTCTTCCCCTGCTTTGATCCGTGCCTGGTATGTATCATGTTCGGGATTGTTTGCTGAGTGCCCTGAGAGACGTCCTTAAGGGACTGTTCTTCTCGCCTTTTCTTCTCTGTATTTCTTCCTCTTCTGGGCTGGTCTGGTGTTCCTTTGGGGCTGCTGGCTTCCCCGTCCTCCTCCTCATCTGTTTCAGCCTCGGTGTTTGTATCCAGATTTGTATCTTCCTTGCTCGATCCTATGCTTTTGGCTCCAGTGCTGGGGCTCAATGGGACTCCTGAATGAAGAATTTCTTCATCTTCAATATCAATGACGGGATTTCCTAGCGATTTAGGATTGTCTTGTGAGCTGTTCTGAGGAATTCCTTCTTTGGATGACTCCTGATGCCTTTTGTCTCTGTTCTTCATATTTTGCAAGTTTTTCCCTCTCCTGACTTTTTTACATCCTTCTGCGTCTTCAGTCCCGCTGGATTGGATTTTGGGGTAGTTCCTTTGGAAATGGCCGTGTTCCTGGCAGTTCCTGCACTTGAACGACAGATGCTCGTAGTCCAGTTTCTGGTAGTGGGTCCATGATCCGACGGTTAGTTTAACAGCTTCTGGGAGGCCTGCCTCCAGATTGACCTCCACGCAAATTCTGGCGCATGTATATTGTCCTTTGTTATTTGATTTGTCAATGAACCTGCCTACTCCATTGCCGATTCTTTGCAGCGATTCGTGGTCCCAACAGTGGATCGGAAGATTCGGCAATCTAACCTAGACTGGCACTTCCTTAGGTGTGTCCACCAGGGGATTGAAATCAGGAGTCCATTTGTTTAGATAGAGTCCCTGGGTTCCCATAAAGTAAGGTCCGTTCCTGAATACCAGATCTCGGTCTGCCTCAGTGATGAATTCGAAAACGAAATAGCCTCTTCCTACTGGGTAGCAGGTTACCCCATTCGCTAGATTCGGCCGCCAGTTCCGTTGAATCCAATCGTCGGTTGTTTTGGTTGATGGCCACAGGCCCATAAACTGTCCGACTAGACCTCGATTGGCCAGAGCAACTGCAATCTTCATAGGATTCTCTTCAGGTAAGGCTATTTCAGGAATTTTGTCCAGTTTCTTTATGAATTTCGGGATCTCTGGGGGAGAAGATTTCTTCCCTTGGCTGTGAATGAGCCTACGAAAGGCATCTTCGACCGAAGTTGTGGAAGGGGGGGCGGAGGTCCCGCCCCCTGGCTCCGCCATGAGCTTCTTTTCTCAAAACCCTAGCACGCCAGTCGAACCCTAACGCTCACACCCCTCGACCCGAGAGACAAATGTTAACCAATAGAAATGTTTATATAGCATCGCCATTGTCTTTTCAATGCCAAATTGTTATACCACTTGAATGTAGTGGGATTCCTAGATCAGCTTCACTCGCTCACTTGATGGAATACATATATGGCCCAGATGACACAACAACCCATCCTGAAGATGGAAATTATTGACAACTGTGTTTTCACCCAACATTTGGTAGGTGGTGGTGAAGTCTGGGTCTATCTCATAGATTTGGTTCCATCCAGAGGTCTCATGGTCGCAAGAGTCTAGCACCGTGGTGAGTGCCGTGACTGGCATTCTGTTGAGGCAATCAACAACATGATTGGTGATTCATGTTTTATACTTGATGTCGAGGTGGAATTGCTGCAAGTATGTGGAACACTTTTGATGGTGGTCATTCTGCAATTTTCCTTGTGTCTATATGAACTGCAATGACTTATGATCAGTGTGGATGACTATCTCCTTCCCAAGAATGTAATGTCTCCACTGGCAGCAGGATTGCACAATGGAGTACATTTATTTGTCATAAGTAGGGTACTTATGGACAACATCTGATAGTGTCTCACTATGATAGGCCACAGGTTGGTTGTGATGAGTGAGAAAAGTGCCCACAACATAGTATGAAGCATGTGTCTTGATCTCAAAGGGTTGTTGCAGGTCTGGTAGTGAAATTACTGGGGCTGAGCATAAGCGTTGCTTCAAATCATCAAACACTTTTTTTTGGGACCGACCCCATGCAAATTTTGCCTTACCACCACCCTTGGTTATTTGGCTGAGGGCCCATGCAATATGGGAGAATCCCAACATGAACCTATGGTAGAAATTGGCAAGGCCCAAGAATCTCTGAACCTCAGTGAGTGTGGTTGGGGTTGGCCAGTCACATATGAATTGGATATTGGCTGGATCCACATGTACGCCATGATGATCAACGATGTATCCTAGGTAATGGACCTTGTCCATGCTGAAGGAGCATTTTTCCAAGTTGGCGTATAGCTTGTGCTGTTGCAGGGTGTGCAAAACCTGTTGAATATGTTGCAAGTGTTTGGCCCAAGTATTGTTGTAAATGAGAATGTCATCCAGATACACCACTACAAAATTATTGGTGAATGGTCGAAGGATATAGTCCATAATCCTCATGAAAGTGGCTAGAGCATTTGTTAAACCAAAGGGCATGACCAACCATTCAAAAAGGCCTTCCTTTGACTTGAAGGCGGTCTTCCATACATCTGTTTATTCTATTGGGACTTGGTGGTATTGAGACTTCAGATTAATCTTCCTGAAGTATTTGGCCCCCATGAGTTGATCAAGGAGGTCATCGATTCGGGGAATCCAGTACCAGTTTATGACTGTGATTTTATTCAGAGCCCAGTAATCAATGCAGATTCATCAGGTTCCATCTTTCTTCTGTACTAGCGCAATTGGGCTCCTGCAAGGTGATGAGCTGGGACGGATGTGCCCCTTATGGAGAAGTTCTTGGATCTATTGCTTGATCTCCTCATTCTCTAACAGAGAGCGGTGATAGACTTTTCCATTTAGAAGCAGTGCACCATGGGTCAGATCGATGGGGTGCTTGACCTGGCAATGCAGAGGTACCCGATAGGTGAGGAGAAGATATTTGAGTATTCTTCTATGAACTTATCTACTTGCTTATTTTGTGTGGAGAGGTTGACCGAAGAGACCCTAGATGTGGTTGTGATCTTTCGCTTATTCTGAGAGTGAATCATGAAGAAGACAAACTTCCCCTTCTGAGAGATGACCTTCCTAATGTTGGTCTCTAAAGATGTCCTAAAAAAAACCTTAGTTTAACATTAATTTATCAACCCGAGGATTCATATTTTATCTGAATAATATCAGCAAAGTCTATGCAGATAGTTTTAGAGGCTAAAACTGTGTAGTTAAAGCAAATCTGAGTATATCAACAATCAAGTTCCTCACACATTCGTTAAAATTCTGAAACTAAGATATTAACATAATTGAAATATGATCTATAACATGCTGTGAATTCAAAGGCATTAATTGAATTGTTGAATTGATTTAATTAAGAAACAATAATTGAATCTATGAAAAGCTTGATAAACTGGTCTATCGACGATTATTTAACATGTTGGAAAGAAGTAACTAAATTATGTATTTTGATATTTTGAGAAAGAAGCAACAAATGAAAGGAACAACAAATACTAATTTAAGAGAAAGGAATGACAAATGCTAATTTAAGGAAAAGGAACAACAAATGCTAATTTAAGTGAAAAGGAATGAAAAATGATGATTTAAGAGAAAAGGAACAACACGTGTGAAAATGAGAGGAACTATCAAGTAGTAAACTACAACAATGGAAACTAGAACAACAATTTATAACATTCAGATGAGACACCTATCTTCTATAAGAAATACATAATAAAATCATTAACACACTTATGCATTTATCTTAACTATTGAAAAAGAGATTTAAATCACAAAACATAAATCAATCTGATAAAATTACAGATTGAGACATTAACTCCTTCAGACTGGGCCCTTGGTCCTCAGAAGCACTGCTGCTAGAAACTTAGTATGCAAAAATGATAAAAATGCTCAAAGCTTTTATTAATTCCATAACTGGTACAACATCTACAAAAAATTCTTATGCAGAGCAATTCTAAGTTCTTAATGCTTGGCTAAATTCTTAGATAATCCTTTCCCAAGATTCATTACCCTTTATATATTACAATAATATGGGTAAATTAAACTATCCCGAGGATCGCGAGATCCTTAGGATTGATTTTACTATTTATAAAGTTTACAAAATACATAATTAATCTCCCTCGAAATTGCTTTGCACCCAATGTCTTCAACCTCCAATAGCTTATGCATCTTCAAAATCACTTTAGCTATCTTGGGTTTAACAATATTTATCCATTCCTGTAACAAAATCAAACAATTCCAACCGTATTTTAGAATTTATTTAATATTACTCAATAATATTTCTATAAGATATTTTAATCATTTTCTATCCTAATTATTCCTAATTAACAGAAAAGTCAATCAATATTACATCGTAAACCATTGGAATAAGGAGGATATTTGTACCTTTTTCACAACTCATCATACTGCCCAACTTACCTTCTTGCATGTCCTCATGCAAGCTGAGATCTTACATGTAAATCAATGATGCTGTAAGGAGGAAAGGTTGGTTAACCAGTTTCCCTGGACCCATTTTTCCATTTGAGCTCTCCAAAAGCATCTTCTTTCCTCTTCCTATTAATTTAATAATCTCTCTGGTAACCTTCTGGAGGAAAATAAATAATAGGGGGATTATATCTGCATTCAATCCAGGTAGGTCCTTCCTCCTTGCAGAGCAATT
This sequence comes from Picea sitchensis, assembly GCA_010110895.2. Taxonomy (NCBI): domain Eukaryota; kingdom Viridiplantae; phylum Streptophyta; class Pinopsida; order Pinales; family Pinaceae; genus Picea; species Picea sitchensis. Next base: position 109,330 of record SNQJ01S0015741.1, read on the forward strand.
CTGAGTTCTTAATGCTTGGCTAAATTCTTAGATGATCCTTTCCCAAGATTCATTACCCTCTATATATTACAATAATATGGGTAAATTAAACTATCCCGAGGATCGCGAGATCCTCAGGATTGATTTTACTATTTATAAAGTTTACAAAATACATAATTAATCTCCCTCGAAATTTCTTTGCACCCAATGTCTTCAACCTCCAATAGCTTATGCATCTTCAAAATCACTTTAGCTATCTTGGGTTTAACAATATTTATCCATTCCTGTAATAAAATCAAACAATTCCAACCGTATTTTAGAATTTATTTAATATTACTCAATAATATTTCTATAAGATATTTTAATCATTTTCTATCCTAATTATTCCTAATTAACAGAAAAGTCAATCAAGATTACATCGTAAACCATTGGAATAAGGAGGATATTTGTACCTTTTTCACAACTCATCATACTGCCCAACTTACCTTCTTGCATGTCCTCATGCAAGCTGAGATCTTACATGTAAATCAATGATGCTGTAAGGAGGAAAGGTTGGTTAACCAGTTTCCCTGGACCCATTTTTCCATTTGAGCTCTCCAAAAGCATCTTCTTCCCTCTTCCTATTAATTTGATAATATCTCTGGTAACCTTCTGGAGGAAAATAAATAATAGTGGGATTCTATCTGCATTCAATCTAGGCAGGTCCTTCCTCCTGGATCATTCCGGTATACCTTTCCACTCTGAAGGTAGTTGCAAACAAGTTTTTGAAACCGAAGGGTTCCCTACTCTTGACTTCATTTGAAGATGCATCCCATATTAAAATGGAAGCAACAAGAGCTTCTTCTTTGAGTTCCCTAAAATATGCTATTCCTGATCGTATAACCTGTGGGTGGATAGGGGCTAAAGAGTCCACAACTCCTTCTCTTTTCATGAATGTTTTGTGTCGCATGATGGTTGGGAAGGATTTTGGAGGTTCTCCTCTCATCTAGAGATCTAGCCTAGTCTCCCTCTTCATGAAAGTCTTGTTAGATTTACCCCACCTGATTTGTTTTTTAGTAAACGATAGGAATGCTTGAAATTGTATATCCCCAATAAAAGGACTAGGGTTATCTTTCCTGTTATCCTCCAATATGAAGTTGTGGAGGTATAGATCACACAGAAAGTATTGCACATTCTCTTCCTGCTCTCTGAAACAAATTCAGAGACAATGGTGAATTTAATTGGTTTACCTACTCTAATAGATTTCACCCTCAACAACAAATAACACTCTAATAAAAACAAGGTATAATTAGTAGCAGGAGCCCTATAATCTATTGCATCAGTGTAGAAATCACAAATTTCTTTGATTTTCTCCAAAGCCTTAGTTAGCTCAGCATAAGTCTCTCTTTTTGTTGCTGACATGGCTTTAAGTTGTTTAAAAACTCTTTGATGCTCTTCCATGGTCACCATTTCATTTCTTCTTTGAGTCAGGTCTTGTTGGGATTGTACCAGCTTTGCCTCTAACTTGTTAATGACAACATTATGTTCATGAGACTGAAATGCCTCCTCAATCTGATAGTTTGTCTCTTCTGTTGTTGGGACATCTGTCTGGGTTTTTGCATCAATGGTCTCCAAAGGAGCAGGAAAATTTGTGGGAATCACTTCCTCAGGTTGAGCAGCTGCTTCTTCTGGAATTCCTGGTTGAGCTTCCATCTCATGTGCCTCCAAAGGAATCCCTTATTCATTTTGAACAATTGCTTCCTCTGCTACTGGAATCTCAGTTTGAGGTTCCATTTCTACTGTTTCTTCAAGGGTATGCAACTCTATTTGTGTTCCAATAGATCTTGTATGGATTTTCCTCATAGGAAGAGGGTTCCTTCCCTGTGTTCTAGGCCTTTTGGTCTTCTTTATTTCATAGGCTTTGTTAGATTGCTCCAATTGTTTTCTTAATTCTTTAATAATTTCTTTGAGTCTGCCAACTTTTTGCTTTAACACTTTACTTCTTTTAACCCTTCTTTTCAACAACTTGTTTTCCTGTTTTAACCTTCTGATTCTGCTGTGCCTTTTGCCTATTTTCTATTTTTGTGAAATTTCAGGGTTTTTCTCACCTTGATTAGTCAATAATTGTTCCTCTGTTTCTTATATGTTCGCTACTTTCACTACAAGGCTATTTACCTCAGTGTGAGGTTCTGCCTATGTTGTATCTTCTAAGAATGACATCTCTATGTCAGGGAGGTCCATAATAGGTTTTGAAGAAGAATATGGTGCTTGGTGTTCTTTGTACCTACTTATGTCTTTGTCAATTGATATCCCTAAATTCCCAGGAACTTGAGCCAAGAATTCCTTGTGATGGTTGGGTATCTTCCTGAGTGTTTTCTTGTGGGGTTTGTTTTGTCTGTTCAATTCCTTGAATATATTCATGTGAGGGATGATCTGTTTGTATCATTTCCTAGGTTTCTCCAGGTTGTTCTGTCTGTTTTCTTCTTCTTTTCTTCTCAGTGGGGGTTTTAGGGACAACAATTGTCCTTTTTCTCTTTTTCTTTGAAGTTTTTGCCCAACCAGGACTGAGTTTCTTCTAGTGGTATGGGGTCTGCCTCATTCTCTGGCTCAGGTAATGGGACTTCCAGTTGGGTATTGTCTCCTCCTTCCTAGGCTATCTCAATTTTAGGCTAGGGTAATGGAACTTCTACTTGAGAAGTGTATCCCCCTTCTTGTGCTGCCTCAATTCCCTATGATGGGTTTTCATGATGTAATTCAGGTTTTCCTAGTTGTAGAGGCCTATTAGCTTCAATTAGATCACCTGAGGTTATTAGAGTTTGACTCATGGCCTTATTTACTATCAGTTTTACTAATCCATGGTGGCTAATGATAGTAACAGGATCTTTGGCCTTCTATGTTCTTATAGAAACCTCATGTAACATGGAATTTAGAAAAAATGGTAGATTGATTACTAACCGTTGTTTGAGTGCTTCTAACATTTTGAGGTGGCATAGTCAGATCACATCATACCTTCCATCGTAGGTGATATCCCTCTGTATTACACCTTCCAGTTCTTTCCATGGCTCAATGAGAGAACTCAGGTTAAGTCCCTTTCCCTTTTTATCAAGTTCCTCTCGAGGATCTACAAAAGATTCTAAAACTTCTTTGAGCGTTGTATATATTCCAGTCCACTATATGCATGTGTTAGGGAGGTTTGTAACCTCTACTATGATTTCCTCAGTGACTGAAAGTCGTATATCTCGAACCATGGACATTCCTCCCTGCAAATTATGGAAAAAATTGAGTGTGATGTTCGTGTCATATCCTTGCAACTAGTTGAAGTACTATGTCCACCCTAGATGGTGTAGAATTTCTCTTTCCTGCTCAGTTACTTGTAATAATGTGGGCTCTCGATGCACACTTCGACCACCCATATTTTTTGTGAGAAGGTGAGGACGACTATCGTTCCTTGTTGCAACTTAACTCAACTGGTTTTTGAAACAATAGAAATATAAAATATAGAACAAAACTGTGTATAAAAATGTGAATTTTTCTCATTTATTGCACTTATTGTAATCTATCGGTAAATGTGTCGAGTATCTGCCCCCCATAAATGGAAAGGTCGACCTCGACCATCAAAAATTACGAGTGTAATAATGGTGGGTAGTTCCTGCGAGGTGTGAGTACTATGTCGTCATCGTTGTTGGAAAGACAATCATTAATAACTTTTTCAAAAAGCACTTTTAGTGGTAATTATGAAAATCGTCACTTTGTGTGGAAAATTTGAATTTTCATACCTATGTTAAAAACCGTTTGAGGAAAAAGATGCCAAATAATTTTAAAATTTGTTCACATGTTTAAAATGTTCCATATATCATAACGTTTTTACTTTCCCTTGTTTATTGGATATAACCAGAATGATAGCCTCATTGTTTAGAAAAGAAGATCTAAGAACACATAAAAACTTGGCATGTTTAAGGTAAACTTCGATACCACAGGCAGAGCCACTACTGCCAACAGGAATCCATAGCCTCGACAGGGTTTCCTTTTAACCCGTAGATGATATCGTATCCTTAATAAATAGTTTGAATTGTATTTTCCAAATAAGACCGTTATCCTGGTTTGGTAGCCAGATGATGATAATGTCACTCACTAGATCATAACCTAAGTGAATAAGTCGGCTTGTGACGAGACCTCTTGTCCTTTGACGAAAAAATGACAAAGGCCATTGCCCTGGTGTGGTAGCCATAGTACGAATGTCACTTATGTTATTATATGATGATCATGGTAGGTTGGCTTGTGATGAGACCCCCTATCCTTTGTGGGAGAATTTTATTACTTTATTGAAAACTTTATTTTGTTTTGATTTTTATTTTTTTTAGGCTCTATCAAGGGAGGCTCATCTACTCCTTAAGAGTGAGGGACGACATAAGAAGTGTAAGAATGCCAAGTAAGAATGTGTTTGAGATTCCTTATTATGATATGAAAGAAATTATCATTCAAGTATATGTAGATATATAGGGGAAAGAAACAAATTATGGTGGTTAATGAATTGTGAACAAAATTTAAGATAATTCGGAAAAATTAATCCAAAAATAGTTTGTTGAGGTATGTTGAATGATCCACACAAAAGGATAAATTAGTCCTGATGAAAATGTATTAGCGAAGGTGATATCCAAAGGAGTGACTAGAATAATGGAATGCTTTGTTCATAAATAATCGTGACTCTTGAGAAAAAGGAACAACAGTAAAAACGTAGAAGAAACAACAGTTGTTTATTTTCAAATGAACAACACTATCCGAAAAAAGGAACAATAAGAACTATAAAGGGAACAACAGTGTGATAGAAGGCACGACAATCGTTATTTCAAAAGGACGATATTACCTACGAAGGGAACATCAATCGCATGAAAGTGACATCAGTTGTTCTTTTCAAAGTAACGACAATCGTATGCAAAGGAATTAGCAATCGTGCGAATTTAACAACAATTGTTCTTTTCAAAGGAACGCCAATCATTTCATTTTAAATGAACATCAGTGATGATGTTCAAATGTTTACCCATCTAATTAAGTGATTGGAAAACTCCCACAAACATTTTTATTTTAGTGAATCTATAATTGATTAGTCATAAACTAAATTCATTCAATTTCTATGGGTAAGTTTATTCAATAATCGAAGTATTGGATGGTCTGTTAGTATCATGCAAACATGTTCATTTTCTTGTGAAAACGAGGTTTATATATATCGTATTTGAGATAGGAGAAAGGAACAAAAAAGAGTGCTAATTATATTCGTTACAATCATCTTTTCTAGTTTTTAATTTCTCAAGTGACTTTCCTAAAAAGTAAAGACTAAAAACTCAATCAAATCTATAAAGAAAGATATATACAATATGTACAATGCTGATAAAAATCATCATTTATGAAGTTGAAGTTGTTGGGTTACCTTCCTAGCCAGCTAATATCTGAACAATAGGGTCCTTACTTACTTCTTGGCAGAAGGATTCTTTTGAAGGTGATTGATGGTAGAGTCGTAGCCGATGTCCATTTACCAAAAAAGGAGAACCAGATCCATCAATGGTAACTAAAGTGATAGTGTTGTTATTTTGAACTTCATTGATTTCATATTGTTTTTAATTTTCTAGGAAAATCCTAAAATCTGGAGTCATAAAGAAGAACCCAATCACCTTTTTGGAATGATTTCTTCTTCATATGTTTATCATGGCAGTTAGCTCTTTATTGCTGAATAACAGTTGTGTGCTCCAGGGAAGACAAGCATGCTTCATCCAACTCATTGAGTTGTTGTAGGCATTGTTTATGTTCCTCTGTAAGATCTAGTCCAATCTCCTAGGCCATCTTTAGAGTCTTGATCTCAAACTCAATTGGAAAGATAGGTTCTTTATCATAGACTAAATGATGAGAGTAGCTAGTTGTGTTATGCCACGTTGTACGATAAGCCCATAAGGCATTTAGAAGCTCGGTTGCCCAATTCTGACGATTTGTTGAGACTTTTTTTTGTCAAAATTGCCTTCAAGAATTTATTGGTGCTTTCTATTTGTCCGTTTTCCTATGGGTGGCATGGAGAAGTAACTTTGTGTTTAATATGATAATTATTCAAGGTGGTCTGATTCTATGAGCTGTAAATTGCAACCCTCCGTTAGTGATTACTTCCCTGGGTAATCCATAGCATACAAACAATTTGAAAATAAATGTAATGACTACTTCCTCTGTTGCATTTGACAAGGCCTCTGCCTCTACCCATTTGGTCATGTAGTCTACTTCCACTAGTATATAGGCCTTCTGATTTGACTTTAGGTTGAAGGGGCCAACGAAGTCTAGTGCCCATCTCTCTAAAGGTTTTGTGACTACTTGTGCTTGCAGGGGAATTTAATCAGCTTGGCCTAGTTGACCCATCCTTTGACAACTGTCGTAGGCCTCAACATATTTATTTGAATCTTTAAATATTGAGGGCCAAGAATAGCCCATTTGTAAGATCCTATGCACAATCATGCGGTCTGCAAAATGATTTTCACAGGGCTCATCATGACCTTCCTTCAGTATGTCGTATATTTCATCATCTCTCACACATCTTCGGATCTAGAGATCATCCCCTGTGTGGAAAAGATATCCAACAATCCAGGTAAATTGTGCATTGTGCTGGACGATCAATTTTATTTCCATTGATGATAAGTGTGCTAGTAGTTTCCCAACTACCAGATAATTTTCCACATCAACATACCAAGGTGGCTTAGTAGTGACAACAAACAGATGTTCATCTAGAAATTGGTCTTCAACTTCAAAGAATCATCTATTTTGGGTACACAAGACAGGAAGTCTGCAACAAGATTCTCTCTTCCGGGTCGATCCTTGATGGTGATGTCGAATTCTTGCAACAATAATAACCACCAAGTAACCCATCCAATAGTAATAGGTTTATTATCTAAATATCTAATAACAAAATGATCAGTATACAGAATAATTGGATAGCCTGTTATATAGTGACAAAATTTATTAATAGCATGTATAATGACTAAAAATTCTTTTTTTGTTACTGTATAATTTTATTCAGTGGGAGTAAGATTTTTTATAATAAAATAGATAGCATAAGGTTTCTTATCTTCTTCCTATCCAAGGACAACTACTATAGCGATATCTGATGCATCTGTAGAGATGTGGAATGGTATTTTCCAGTTTGGTCCTCTCAGCACCGGTGCTGTTGAAATCAGTTTTTTAGGTCCTACGAATACCAGATTACACTTATCAACCATTGAAATTATTCATTACCAGTTAAAGCATTTAAAGGTGCATCAGTCTTTGCAAAATGTTCCATGAATCTGTGATAGTATCCTGAAGCGCCAAGGAAACTACGTACCTCAGTTTGTGTACGTGGTGTAGGCAAGTTAAGGATTACCTCAATTTTTGTTGGGTCTACCCTGATTCCATTTGCAGAAATATAATTCCCTAGTACCACACCTTCAATCATCATCATATGACATTTTTCATGGCTCAAACATAATCTAGTAGAAATGCATCATTCCAGTACCTTCTCCAGATTGATTAGAGCTTGATCAAACTCATTGCCATAAGGGGTGAAATCGACCATGTAAAATTCAAGCCCTTCATTAATCAAATAAGAAAATATGATCAGTATGGCCCTCTGGAATGTGGTTGGAGCTTTACATAATCCAAAAGGAAATACTCTTTATGCAAAGGTGCCCCAGGGACATGTGAATGTAGTTTTATCTTGATCTTCTGGGGCAATTTGGATCTGATTATAGCCACTGAAACCATCTAGGAAGGAGAAAAAATTATTTCCTACTAAGGTATCAAGGACTTGATCGATAAAAGGTAAGGGGAAGTGGTCCTTTTCAGTATCCTTTTCGATTTCTCTGTAGTCTACAGATATTCACCATTTCCCATTCTTCTTGGGAATGATCACTAGTGGTGAAACCCACTGACTGTCCGAAATAGGATATATAAAATCCACATCCAACAGTTCTGTAATTATTCTTTAACGACTTCCATAAGGTGAGGATTCAATATTATTTGGGGCTATCGAATGGTTCAAGCATCTTTCTCAATATAAATATGATGTGTGCAGAGTTTCAGATCAATGCCCTTCATGTCATAATACTCCCAGGCAAAAGCCTGCTGATATTTAGAAAGGATCTGAATTAATTTGTGTTGTTGTTGCTCATTTAGATTAGCATTAATATTCAAAACCCCCCTGGTGAAATATCAATTGGTTTTTTGTTATGAACAATGGTAGTGGGGATCTATTGTTCCATTAATTCTTCGATCGGATCTTCTTGTGCCTCATTATATAACACAACCTTTAGCATTTGGCATGTCGGGTTACTTACAATAGATGAGATATTAATGAAGCTGTCGATCACACCATATTCTAGTTGATTCTTGGGTTCGAGAGATTCTTCCAGTGTGAGAGGGGGTCATAGATATTTTTCTGGATATCTAGGTGGTGGAAACTGCTGGTGCATAATGGACAGACTTGGTTTAGCTGGAGGATAGAGGATGAGATTATTTGTGGCACCTCCTCTATCAATGGTAATGTTTCCCATACGAGATCCTATGTATGCATCTTTTTTTGCGATCCATGGCCTCCCCAATATTAATGGATGTCCATCAAGTCCACTTCTTGGGTTTGTAATGAGGAAATTAGCTAGATATTCCCAAAAGTCAACTAAAATTTCTATATCCTGTAATGTACCAACTGGTTTGACCACTGATCGTTCAACCAATTGTAACATAATTGGAGTAGGTTTGAAGGAAATGAAACTGAGGATGTTGCAAGTTTCGAAGATCAAGATATTAATGACTACCCCCAAATCCACTAGTGTATTTGGAAAAGAACAACCCTCTATCTGATCTGTTACTATGGGATTCCCTGGGTTTGCATATTTGACCGGTTCTTGTCTTCGTAGGATGAGATCAGACAAGGCACCTACCACGTGAACATTTGATGATGAATTTTTAACGTTCCTGGCAGGCCTCTTCCCACATGATTCCTTAATTGTCTTTGCATAAATTGGGATTTCTTGTAGATCCTGGAGGAGTGGGATCTTAACATATATATTTCTTAGTTCCCCTACAATGTTAAATTTAGGTTACACAATTGTCTTTGCTATTGTCATCCTTTCGGAGAATGGGGATGAGTTATATCCTTGTCAGGATTCTGTTGCTCGACTGTGTTTCCTCCTTGATTTGTTTCTTTCGTTATGACCATAGTTGAGGGTGTTATTGCTGGTTGTGTATTATTTTCATTCTCCTGCTCTTGGTGGATGTTACTTTCTTCAGGAGAAATTATGCGCCCTGACCTCAACCAAAGTTCATTGCACCCTACCAATTTGATTTCCCCATCCACATTCTCAATAATTTGCACAAGTTGGGCTGGTCTGTTATTAGGATTTGGGGGAATTTGATTTGGTCTATTATATAGATGGCAATTGAGGCTGCAATTGCGGTTGAGGATTCTTGGGTAGTTGGAGTGGAGCTTGCAAAGTGGGTTGAGTTTGAGGGGCCATCCCCATGGGTTGATTGGTCATTCCCATGGGGTGCTGCCAATTTTGGTTCCAATTAGAGTTTTGGGTAGCCGTGTTGGACCACTGTGAAGGATAGGGGTTGTTGTTTGAATTTTTGTAGGACGAGGTAGGGTATTGCGAGTTAGGCCAGGTGGAATTTGCAGCTGGTTGATTCTGCTAAGTGGGATTTGTAGTTGGTTGATTTGGCCAAGTGGGATTTGTAGCTAGATATTGTTGGGATGACTAGGTGGGGTTAGCAAATGGTTGTCCCTGCCATGTGTTTCTGGAATTTTGCGGCTGATTATACTGCCCATAAAAGAAAGAAGAGGGATCCTGTAGTGTACCTGGGGGTCGGGCCTACCATTGGCGGCGTTGATCCATCAGATATGATGGTTCTGTTTCCTCTTCTGCTTCTCTAAAGACAACTTTTAATACTAGGAGCAATGGGCATTGCTCCATTGCATGGTCTTTGGCGCAAATGGTGCAAATCTGAACCACATCCAAAGGACATTCCATCAGACCATGTTTTTTTTTGAATCGGTGGCAAAATATGGCCAAAGTCTGTTATGTTTCTGCTTGTTTCTGTTTAGCCTGCAAGACATCCAATTATGTAGTCAGAGTGCTTAGAATGTCAGTTTTGAAATTTTCTAAGAGATTACCAACTTCTGCTCGGGTAACTCCTCCACTGGTAATATTGCTATTTCTGGTGAGGGGAGTCTGCATCCCTGATTTGGTCCGTGTACTTCCATGTGAGCACTTGATGCATAATTGAACAATGTTATCATAGGTTTCTTGATAAATATCACCGTTCCCCATTAAATTCAATGTTTCTACCCATTCATTCTTCATTCCTTTTATTAAAGTGGCTTTGAGCACCTCACCTGGTCATGTACCGCAAGAAGATCTTTGCAAATTGTATTGGAACCTTTCAGCATATTCCTCTAAGGTATCATTTTCCTTTGTAGTCATTTGAAATATTTCATCTTTTAGATCCCTGGTTCCACAATAATCTTGATATTTTTTCAAGAAGGCTTGTTTCATTTCATCCCATGAGTTTATAGTTCCCCCTCCTAATCCCATAAACCAGTGCAAAGCTGCTCCTTTCAAAGTGGAAGGGAACGAATTTAGTTTTTGGGGTTTAGAGGTGTAGTCATAACCCCTACATGGGACATCAAATTCGAATAAGAATGCATTTGGGTCCTCTTAAATTAATCCATGAAATGTTGGAATATTCTGTAATGGAATTTCTTTCATGGGGGCATTGGCAACTGGATCAACTATCAGATACTCCAAAGTGGAAGTTTGGCCTCATGGTTGATTTGTTTGCACCATTTGGTTGAATATATTCCAACAATATTTAGGAATTTCTTATCTTGGGTGTTCTATTAGGGATGATTGATTACTTGATCCCATAGGGATTTTACTGCACTACCTCTATCTTGGATTTTAGGTATGCCCTCTCCTATCACAGGAGATCCAGGATCAGGTGGTGGTGATGGGTTTTCCATAGAAACCTCGTTGGTCTTCCCTTCTCCTTCCTCCAGATTACAAGAGTTTCTCTTGTCTAAAGGGTTGAGAGGTGGAATATCTGTATTTTGAAAACTTTGTTCAGTCCCTTCAGTTTTTCTATGAACCTCAACATGGGCTACAGTGGGTGAAATTGTTTCCTGAGGGATTTGGATAGAACCTCTCCTGGGTCTGACCGAAGCTTGAGATTCATATTTTCAGATGATGTTGTCTATGAAAGTGCTTCTTCCAGGGAGCATCGAGCCCTGGGATTTTGTAGTTTTTGGTGGGGGTTTTGGTTTTTCAGGTTCTTTCTTCTTATTCATACACACTTCACAAAAAATTCTAAACACCTATATAAAGTCTATATATCAAATCGAGGTAGGCGCCGACATAAGAATTTTACTTATTGCCTACGTAGGTTCTTACCTTCCGTCTTCAATACATCATCCTCCAGAGACACAACCTATGCTACCTTTGACACTCTCCCTGACAACGACGCCAAAATGTTGGGCTCTAAAGATGTCCTAAAAAAACACTTAGTTTAACATTAATTTATCAACCCGAGGATTCATATTTTATCTCAAGACTATTAGAAAAGTCTATGCAGATAGTTGTAGAGGCTAAAATCATGTAGTTAAAGAAAATATGAGTTTATCAACAATAAAGTTCCTCACAGATTCGTTAAAATTCTGAAACTAAGATCTTAACAGAATTGAAATCTGATCTATAACATGCTGTGAATTCAAAGGCATTAATTGAATCACTGAATTGATCTAATTAAGAAACAATAAACAATAATTGAATCTATGAAAAGCTTGATAAACTGATCTATCGATGATTATTTAACCTGTTGGAAAGAAGTAACTAAATTATGTAGATTGAGAAAGAAGCAACAAATGAAAGGAACAACAAATACTAATTTAAGAGAAAGGAACGACAAATGCTAATTTAAGCGAAAAGGAACATAAAATGCTAATTTAAGCGAAAAGGAACGACAAATGATAATTTAAGCGAAAAGGAACAACGCGTGTGAAAATGAGAGGAACTGTCAAGCAGTAAACTATAGCAATGAAAAATGGAACAACAATTGCTAACATTCAGATGAGACACCTATCTTATGTAAGAAATACGACATAAAATCATTAACACACTTATGCATTTATCTTAACTATTGCAAAAGAGATTTAAATCACAAACATAAATCAAACTGATACAATTATAGATTGAGACAGTAACTCGTTTAGATTGGGCCCTTGGTCCTCAGAATCAATGCTGCTAGAAACTCAGTATTCAAAAATGATGAAAACGCTCAAAGCTTCTATTAATTCCATAACTGGTACAACATCTACAAAAATTGCTTGTGCAGAGCAATTCCGAGTTCTGAATGCTTGGATAAAATTCTTAGATGATCCTTTCCCAGGATTCATTACCCTCTATATATTACAATAGTATGGGTAAATTAAGCTATCCCAAGGATCGTGAGATCCTCATGATTTCTTTTACTATTTATAAAGTTTACAAAATAGAGAATTAATCTCCCTCGAAACTGGTTTGCGTCAAATGTCTTCAACCTCCAATAGCCTATGTATATTCAAAATCTCTTTAGCTATCTTGGGTTTAACAATATTTATCCATTGCTTTAATAAAATCAAACAAATCCAATCGTATTTTAGAATTTATTTAATATTACAAAATAATATTTCTAGAATATATTTTAATCATTTGCTATCCTAGTTATTCCTAATTAACAGAAAAGTCAATCAAGATTACATCATAAAACATGGGAATAAGGAGGATATTTTTACCTTTTTCACAACTCATCACCTGCATTTCTTAGTAGAGATCAAGGAAATATCACTAGGTGGGATTGCCTCGAGTATCCTGTACAATTTCTTGTTCAAAGTAATAATAACATTACGAGGCCTAGACTCATATACAACATGACGTTTCCATAAATAAGGTTGGCCCAAAAGAACATCACAAACTTCAAGAGGAGAAACATCACACAATACCTCGTCTTTTAAGGGCTTGATGTCATACGATCGTCGACATTGTTGTATGACATGAAGATTGCTTCCTTGGAGGAGCCATCCAATGGTGTAGGGTTGTGGGTGTGGTGTTGTCGGCAGGGCCAGCCGCTTGATGATCTCTGCTGATATGAGGTTCTTTTGGCTACCACTATCAACGATGAAGTGTAGCGGGGTGCCTTTTACCCACATCTATGAATGGAAGAGGCACTCTCCTTCTTCTGGCTCGTCTGGTTCACTAGGCTTGAGCTTGGTGGTAGTAATGGTGGCACTGTGTTCCATGTCAATGATCTATCTTCCCCTTTCTAGTTCTAGCTCAAAGTCATAACCTGCATCTAATTCAGAGGCTTTCCCATCAACTTCTTTGAGTGACAGTCAGCAGTGTTATGCCAAGGGATCTTATGGAAGTCACACCACTTCCCAGTATCTTTCTTTGTCTTTCTGGTGTCCTTCTTTGCTTGCATCTTGGACCTCAAAACATCATTTAGGACCTCAAAATAGCTCTGGAAGTGAAAAACTGCTAAAAATAGTAAATTACCAAAATTGCCAAAACAATTGTTTTGAGCTAGTTGGAAAAGGTGGGTGGCCACCGATATCCACCTAGATCATCATGTGGGATAAAAGGAAGGGAAATCCAAAGTATGACAAGAAAAGTGAAATTATATGGCTCAAGGCCCTTACATTGTCAAGGAGAAGTATGGAAAAAGTACTTATTATTTATCTACTATGGATGGGAGGAAGATACCATTACCAATTCAAGGGTCTATCCTCCGACCCTACATAAACGAGACTTGATTTCTATGTTCTTTGGGCCCTAGTTAAGGAGGTAGGTTATTTTCTTTCCTACATTTTCATTTGAGTGTTCATGGTAGTTTATTTGCATTTATTTACGTTCACATACTCTATATTTGATTTACATGTTGTTTTTCCTACATCTAGGCATGGTTTTTGTGATACATTTGATTGAGTCATATTACATGTTAGTTAGAAGTTTTTGAAAAATGCAAAATTTTATTTTTAAGAAATGTTATAGTTGTCAATTTTGAAAATTTGTTTTTTTCTTATATGAATAAGGGGTGAGTTACCAGCCTTGATGCTCTAATTTTTTGTCTAAGTGTGTAGGAACATGTCGTACCAGGATATATTGAACTTCTCATTCACTCTACAATGAGAAAATGTCCCCAAGTAGGAGTTATATGTTAGCCCCCTAGACTAAGGGTAACTAAGGAGATGATGTTTTGAGGCTTGCAGGTAGTAGACATGGAGTGTCGAGAGTTGAATGACCAATATATCTTACATTGAGCAGGAAATCCCATCCTCTCCATCACACATCATCATTCATCACCAACAACATGGAAACATCCACCACATCGACTTCACTCCTATAGGACAAGAGGTCATGATTCATGAGGTAACAAGTACAGTCTCATGCTAAGTGTCACTTTAATATTTAAATCATTTGGGCAAGTTGCAAAGGATCCTTTCTTGATTGTAAAAACATTGCTTGGAATTTATACCTTTTCCCTATTTCACCTTGGTGGTTGACATTTTTTCCTAGTAAGTTGGTCACCCTCAGGAAAAGGGTTGCTACTTGGGGGTCTCCTTGAAGGGTCATCATACCATTCCCAATCATAATTACCACTTTCCATACTTATTCCCCTTCGTTTCCTCATCTTTGGGGTGTCTAATTTGATTGACCCCAAGAAGGGAATGTACCTCATTTCATGGGAAAAAGGGGCTAAAGGACTAGAGGGGTACCAAATAGAACTAATTTAACCTTCCATATGCTCGTTCTAAGGTCCTGAGAGCAATGAAATGCTTCTCCAAAAAATGAAGGATCTCAAAAAGAAATTAAAAAATGTCTCACTTGTCAGGGGAATGCATTGTAATGTCCTTTACTTTCCATTTCACATTGGAATCAATGTGTTATAACTTTAAGTGGCATTGTGGTGCTCCTTTTCTTTCCTTACATATAGAAATCAATGTTCGGACCACCCAAAAAAATATAATAATAAAGAAAGGGATTGGAAAAAGATTGCATTGCAAATGAAGGGATGCAACACACCCTCCATAAAGGAACCCATAAATGAGACAATATGAGACATTAATATGTTAGGAACCCCATGCCCAGAATTAATTTCCCCCATCCACCTCATCTTCACTACATGTCCTAGAGAGGGTCTTCTTGGGAAACATTCCTTGACTTGGGGATTGACCTACCCAATAGGGCACCATGACAACCCTCCCATACCTGATCTAGAAAATTTTATAAGGTCTTTGAACATTTGTTTAACTTGAAAAGAGGGGATTTAATGCACTTGTTTGAGTGGTTATTTTATTTAATATGGTATACCTAGAATGATTCATATAAATTATGGACCCTTGGAGGGAGTACTTGTTTGAATTTGCAGGACCTAGCCCGATGAAAGTTATTCGTGGAGGAACTAAGCCACTTGGACCTTCATAGGGGCTTGAAATCCAATTAGATGGATGTAGAACCCCACTCATTGGAGACCTTGGAAGATGAACATTTCACTTGAGAAGGTGAATTTAGCACTTGAACGAGGCTTGGAACCATGAAGAAATCATGATGTCACCCTCCTATTCCCAAACGTCCCTCTTGGAAGGCATGAAATCACATTTTTCACGGAATGTTTGGCATGTTTGACACACTTGGTGGTGTTGTGGGATTGAAGCCCCAATCTATTTATTGATTTAGGGATGATTTGGCACTCTTCTAGCTTGATGTCTATCCTTTGGAGGATTTTCCATCGCACGCACCACCTTGGAGAGAAGTTTTTTGGGCTTGGATCCCATTTTTTTTATCATTTTGTAGCCTATGTGGGAAAAAATTCAAATCAATTTGTTGATTAAGAATTGTAACTTAGGATTTAGACTTAAATTATTGTTTTAATTGTAAAGTGGACAAACTAGGGCTTGGTTTTATTCATATAAATATGAGGCAAGTCATTTGTCACAAATCGTAACTCATCACTTTAGAATTAGATACTCTTGGACTGTAATTTCTACCCCCCTTGGGAAATTCACTATCTTTCTTTTCTCTTGTCTAATGGATGTAACACTTGCTATTTGGAGCATTAAAGGCTAGACAATTCTCTTGGTGGTGTCTCTTTGGAATTTTTTGGAGGATATCTTGGTAGTAAGGTTATGTTGTATGTTATCTCTTGGATTGGTGAGTAATTTTCTGCAATTTATTGTCAGTTTAATTGTTCAAGTTCAAGAAATATATATAAAACCCTAGGAAGAGTAAAAGGGCTTACACCCTGCACCAAGGTTTAATTCTTTTTGTCATTGAAAGGCTACAAGGATTTCCTCAAGGAGTAATAAGGTTTACACCTTTGTTTCAAGGCTTGGCTAGGGTTTGTTTTCTCTATCAAGTAAGAGGGTTTAGTCCAAGGATGATTTTAGGGGCTAAATTTCACTCATGGGCTAATTTTTCATGGTTTTTCTAAAAACGAGATTTGCTATTTTAAAAATGATTCACCCAAATTCTATAAAAAAAAATTATTTTACCTTAAAAATCGCCAAAATCTTATAAAAAATATATTAAATACTTAGAAATTTGAATATTTTTACAAAAATATCTCCAAACATTTATATTTGACATATGAAGGATTAGTAAGATTCACCAAGGCTTCTACATTTTAAAATAAATTTCCATCCTTAAAATCTTCCCTGGGGTTTACACCCCTAGAGAAAACATTAAAACCCTAGTTCATCTTGTATTTTAAGCTAGACGATTTGGAAGGATTGTTTTTGAGTTTTATAAGGGTTCAACTGTCAACACATATCTCTTATTCATATTTGTATAACTTGTCTTCAAGGGAAGAGACTCCATTCACCCAATAATAAGGCACTAATCTTTGCATTGGATATTTGTAATTGTTACATTGATAAACATGAATTTTGAGATATTGAGATTTTTCAAGTTGGATTCAAATTTTACATGTTTTAAGCTCTTTTGTCGTATGAATGCATATTGATTTACCAAGTGATTAATATTTTGTAACAAGTGTTAATCTACATCCATTAAGGTTGCAACAAACTCTCTCCCTGTTACTCTTTTACAACTTTTGTACCGCTGAAATTTACTTGCAAGTTGTCATAATTGATATATTGTTTAAGAGCTATTGTTTGGGTATCTTACTTGTTGATTTTAGTGGCTAGAACTTGCTTCTGCAGCAAAATTTTTCTACATCCATAAGTATGTTATAAAATATGTTGATAACACTTATTAAAAACCCTCTCTTGCTATCAAACTCTTGGTTTAAATTTTGGAAGATTGTCTACTAATTGCTAGCTTAATTTTCCAACATCATACACTTAATTTTGATGGTTTAATTTGCAGATG
Organism: Picea sitchensis; assembly: GCA_010110895.2. NCBI lineage: Eukaryota > Viridiplantae > Streptophyta > Pinopsida > Pinales > Pinaceae > Picea > Picea sitchensis. Next base: position 126,714 of record SNQJ01S0015741.1, read on the forward strand.
TCATAGTATTTTTATTGCTGATATATATTTCCATACTACTACAATTTTGGGACAACAAGGTTTCTTGTTGATTCCCCATTGGTTTTTAGGCTTATATTATCAGATATTGTCTTATTTTGGCTTGTCTAACATTGTTTTGAAAGTACATGACATTGGCAACCATTTACCATATCATAAGAATTTTCCTCAAGCCTAATTCTCATCCTTGACCTTGACCTATAGGGGCACTCTTCAAGACATTTGCTTCTCCCATTGTAATCCCCATAGGGTCACCAGGGAAGCCTCCCTTCTGTTGGCCTTGTACTTCACTAAAATGAAGGGAGAATCTATTGAGGTGACAATTATAGGTTTTCCTAATTGTGTCACACACTTGTTGTTTGGGTTGGGATTTTCCCAAACTACAAACTATGTGATAACATAGTTGACTAATGTTCCTTCTACTTTGAAAATCCCCATGAAATGTTTTTTTGAACCCATCTTAGAAATTTTGTGTTGGTTTTCTTTGATGATATACTTATCTATATAAAATCATTGGAAGTCCACATTAAACATGTGGATAAAGTCCTACAAATTCTTGAGAATAATCAATTGTATGTAAAAATATCCAAATGTTATTTTGGGAAACAGGAAGTAGAGTATTTTTGTCATATTGTTTCAAGGGAAGGGTTCAAGGTGGGCCCTCAAAATATCCAAGTTAGTACAAAATGATGTAGACACTCAGTTGCAAGCGAGCTCAGAACTCTGCTACAAAGTTATAACATAGATAAAAAACAAAGTATAATTTATCTCAAACACAGACATTCATACAAAACAAATTTCCATACTCAGGAGAAAGAAAACCTCTTTATTGATTTAGAAATACATAATACTAAACTAAAAACATATCTAAAAAAAATCCATGGTTCAGGAACACACGGTCCTAGTTTATTTCACTACCCATAACCTAAATCTCAGAAATATTGACCGCAACTACTCATAAATATATTAATGGAATGAAAGCCACAAGATTGACATTCGTCCCGTTTGCAATGCCCTCTGGCATGAACATATCCTCTAAGTGTATCTTCCATGCTCCTTGAGTCTCAACAATGCTCATCCCCACTCTGTCACTATTTCCTACCTCTTCCTATACAAATATTATTGAATGTTATCTTCATTGGTGTGCAACACTACCACATTTAGGGATGAATGGTTATTCATTGGCCCTACCATGTTTCGGGATGCATGGCAAGGTTTTGGGAATCATGGATGTTATTCATCATACTCCCTTTATTTTAAGAAATCTGAACTTCCAGGTTTAGAGGTATTGCACTCTACTTTCCTCAACTTTCTCCACCTATCGAACCACGAATCATGCTCGACAATACCCCATTCATGCAATCCAAACTTCCACATCCAATTTTTCACCCTCTCCATATATTTTTCATATCCATCCATCAATATTGAACCATTCTCATTTGTTTGGAATAATATGTCAAGTACATGAAGTTCCAACACATTTTCCTCTATAATCTTCACCTCCAAAACTTTGTTCACCTCAATAACCAAACTCTTTTGTATGAAGTCAAATCTCACCATACCTAGGGAAATTTTCACCTCGATTTTTACAACAATCGTCTCCATAATGGTCTCTTGTTCATCCATGTTGTGAATGATGTCTACCTCTTATATATCCAAGATATAGATCACCTTCCCCATTTCTCCTAGGCCCTTGTTTTCTACAACTTGCAAATCAACCTTATCTTTAGTAGTTTGATCCTCTGTAATCTCCTCCTCCAAGAAGTCTTTAGCTATGAGTTTCTTGTTTCCTCCGATACTCTTCACCAAGGTTTCCACAATCATTTATGGGATGCAATTAGAAACATCTTTCTTCTCCTCACATTTACATGCATGTATGTAAGTCTCTTCATGCTCAATCTTCTTAGCCTCTTCCTACATGCTCTAAAAAACACACATATTCTTGGATTTTGAAAACTCTTCCTCAAGTGCTTCACCTTCTTATGGGGTAGAAAAAAGCATCCACAACTAAGACCCTCTATGAAATATCCCTACTTTCATAAATTAGGGATTCCATCACAGGTGAAAGATTATAAAAAAATGGAACCTGCATATAGTTTTTTTCATCCAACGTTTCAACTACTTCATATATGAGTCCATGATTAGGGAGATCACTCAATCTAAGATTGGGATGAGGGATAAATATGTCCAACGAGTAGATAAATACCAAATTTTGGCTAGAAACTCTTGATGTTTAGTGAGTTCGACTCACTTATATTAGACACAAATAATATAGTTGATGGATCGAGTTGGATGTTGATGTTTTTTTATCTGGTTTAAAACCGACCTCCAGGTGTCACTAAGCTTCATCCCTTCATCTCGATTTAGTGTATTATTCCTTATTTCAATTTCCGATTCTTCTCTCATTCTTCTTTTATTATAGTGCTCCTCTTTGGCGATCAATGAGGATTTTTCCATGAAAATATTATGAGCGGTGTTGTGTGAGTGTTCATCTAGAGCCAATTTCATAATACGATCATGATTAATGTCAACATTATTTTCTTTAAGATGAACACCTAGAGAGCATCCCATTTCCCCAATATAGACCATCCCACATGAGCAAGGTATTTCATTCACACCCTTCATTTGTCTCATATCCATTGTGTCTTTAGAAGAATCGACGAACCTCCTAATGGTGTTCGAGGGAGTGAAACAAAAAACAATATTTCTTCTTTTTAACATATTAGCAATTTGTTCAGTGGTTCCCTTGCTACATGGTAGAGTAATTTTGGGAATGTTAAATTCTTTTCTGTGTTGTTCGATCTCTTCTTTTATTATTTCCTTCTTGGTCTTCCCATCCTAGTATCCATTTTCTTTCAATAATTTTTTGAGGTGATTGAATTCTTCTTCAAGATGATCTAAATCCAATATTCTTTTTTATCTACATGCAAGTGTTTGGATCACATCAGATTTATGAGTTGGGTGGTGGTGATATTGTGCATGGAGGTATCTATCTGTGTGGGTATTCTTTATATACACTTGATACCCTAGACTTCAATTCTCTTTTTTGGTGAGAAGCATGTCAAGGAAGGGAAGCTTCCCATCCTTCTCCATTTCTACTGTGAATTTGATATGTTGTGAAAGGTTGTTCATATGTGTTCGAAAATATTCTAGATTTTCCTTTCCATGTCACCATTTTGCAAATATGTCATCAACATATATTTTCCATTATTCAGGAGTGTGAGGAAAAGATTTTATGGCCTTAGTTTCAAAATGTTCCATATAAATGTTAGCCACGATCGAGGATAGTGGGGAGCCCATAATAGCGCTATGAATATATTCATATAGGTTCCCTTTGTGAGAAAAATAAGTTGAAATTAGATAGATTCTTAACATAATTGTAGTTTGGTTGTCTACTAAGTTTTTTATGACATTGATGGAATCATCCACCGGGATATTAGTGTATAATGAGATGATATCAAAAATTACCAAAATGTCCTCTTTATTCACCTATTTGTTTGCAATCCATTCGAAAAAAGAGGTAGAGTTCTTTACGAAGGATGCAATGTTTCCAAGAAGTGGAAGAAGCTTCTAAGCCAAGAAGTTTGCAAGGTAGTAGGTAGGTGAACCTATATTATTCACTATATGTCTCAATGGGATCCCCTCTTTGTGTATCTTTGGTAATCCATAGATACACCACATGATTTCATTTTGCGGAATCAACTTCTTTTTGGTAGCATAATCAAAGGATGACTCTTTAATATCTTTTGTTACCTCCTTCATAATTTTCCTACATAGGAATCTATCTATGAATTTATAGCTACCACATGCTAGATGCTCCAATATTTTACTATGGTAGACATATTCATCCAAAATCATTGTGGCGTTACCCTTGCCGGCCTTCAATATTTTGATGTTTTTATTGCGTTTTAGTTCCAGCCAATTTCTTGTATTTATCTACTCACTGAACATCTTTATCCCTCATCCCAATATTAGATTGAAAAATCACCTTGATGATGGACTCATATCTGTAGTAGCCCAAAACATTGGCTAAAAAAACTATACCCAGGTTCCATTTTTTATAATCCATATTTTCAATTCTCTGATTTTCTTCTTTCTCCAATGCCCGTATTCTTCTTCTGATGGCTTGAATCTCTACTATTCTTTTTTTAATTTCTTCACGCTCTTTTATTAGTTTCCTAATCACTTTTATTTATTCCTTGATCCACTCCTCCTCTGCTTGGCTCACTCGCTTCACCTTTTCCATTTTTAATTCCACAACAATTTAACTAGTCTCTCTTTGGCTTCTCAACAACTCACACTGTTATAGTTTTTCAAAATATGGCTTTCCATAGACAATGCATTACCCACAAATAATAATAATGCACCTCTATGCAATCTAGTACACATTTGAGCACACTTAGTTCTTCTCTTGAACTAAGTCAGCAACGAAGTCTCCAACGGGAAGCCAAAATGATGTATATACCTTAGGTTGCTTCGAGTGCAAATATGGACTATGGATAATTTAGGGCGCTTCAAGTGCATATCTGGACTAACTTCAAGGAATTATAACCCCTATTTTCTACAAGTACATACCTTCACAAATATTTATGTTCATATACGAAATTGATGCAGACATTCGGTTGCAGAGGAGCTCATAAATATGCTAAAACTTTATAATATAGATAAAAAAACAAATTATAATTTAGTTGAAATGCACAAATTCATACATAACAAAATTTCCATACTCAGGAGAAAGGAAACCCCTTTATTGATTTATAAAGACATAGTACTAAACTAAAAACATGTCTAAAACCCCGCTAGTTCAGAAACACACAATCCTAGTTTATTTCACTACCTTGAACCCAAATATGAGAAATCTATTAATGGCATGCAAGCCACAAGATTGACATTCCTCCCATTTGAAATGCCCTCCAGCATGCACATATCCTCTAAGTGTATATACCATTCTCCTTGATTCTTAGAAATTCTCATCCCCCCTCTATCACTATTTCCTACCTCTTCTTATATAAATATTATTAAACATGATGTTCATTGGTGTACAAGACTGCCATGTTTAGGGATGTGTGGTTCTTCATTGGCCGTGCCACATTTTGGTATGCGTGGCCACATTTTTTGATACATGGATGCTTTGCATCACAAAATGGAATATCACTAAGAACATAAAGAGCCTTAGAGTATTTTTGGGTCTTATAGGATAATATCATAAATTTGTTAATAATTATGCATGCATTGCAGGCCCACTCACATCTCTCTTGAAGAAAAATGCATTTGTATGGACTGAAGAGGCTAGCTTGGCATTCTCACTCTCAAAATATGACATGTATATTACACTAGTATTGGAAACACCTGATTTTGGTAAAACATTCATAGTCAAATGTGATGCATCTGGACAACGAATTGGAGTGGTATTGACACAAGAAGTGATACCATCGACTTTTGAAAGTAAACAATTAGAGGAAAAAGACTTGGTGAAATATAAATATGAAAAATAAGTGGAAACAATTTTACATGCAATAAAAAATGGCAACAATATCTCATTGGGAGTCATTTTAAAGTCAAGATAGACCATGATTTCCTAAAGTACTTTTTGGAGAAAATATTATCATCGGAAGAGCAACAAAATGGGTAGCAAAAATGAAAAGGTTTGATTTTGAAATAATATACAAAAAGGGGAAGGACAATGTGGTCACAGATGCCATTTTCAGAATAGTAAGTTTATATTCCATTACATATTCCATTCCAATGTGGTTGGAAGAAGCTCACCATGTATGAAAAAATGACAACAGTACAAGACAAAAAATACAATGTATTAATGAATGGATGAACTCTATGGAACATTGAGAGTGGAAGAGAGATATTCTCTGGTACAAGGGTATAATATTTGTATTCCCTCAATCAAAGTTAAAGAAACAAATATTATGGGAGTCTCATGACTCTCCGATGGCAAGACATTTATGGTTCCTTTAAACATATCAAATAATCAAAAAATATTTTTTTAGGGGAGGAATGAAGAAATGAATTAAACAATTTGTAAGAGAATGTCAAGTTTTCCAAAGAAATAAAGGAGAAATAATAAAAAATCCAGGGTTACTTTAGCATGTACACATACCTAATCAACTATGCAATGGATTTCATCACATGTTTACCGAAACTAGAAGGTAAGGATGTCATTTTTGTGGTCGTGGATAGACTCACAAAATGTGCACTTTTTTGTGGAATTCAAAGTACATATATGTAAATTCAAGTGTCATAAGTGTTCATGAAGGAATTCCATATACTTCATGGAATTAATAAAGTAATAGTAAGTGACAAAGATCCAAAATTTACAGTTTGTTTTGGAAATAATTGTGGAAGATGAGTGGAAAAACACCAGCTATGAGCTCAACATATCATCCTCAAACATATGTAAAAAAAGAAATAGTTAACAAATATTCATAGAGTTATCTACGTTGTTGTTCTTTAGACAAGAAATCTCAACAGGTGAAGTGGATTACTCTAGAAAAATGGTGGTATAATACCACCTATCACACGTCTACTAAGATGTACCCGTTTGAAGCGCTTTATGGATATCCAACCCTTAGTATCTCATCCCTTTTGTAGAACCATTCCAAAGTGGAGGCAATAGAGTCACATATGGAAAAGACTAAAGCAACTTTGAAAATTCTTAAGGAAAATGTTCAAATTGAACAAAACATGATGAAGCAACAAGTTTATCAACATTGAAGTGAAATAACATTTGAGGAGGGTGATTGTGTATTTTTGAGACTGCAATCTACTCTCAAATGGAAGAAGAATCATAAATTATCTCCAAAATTTTATGGACCCTAGAATATTATTTTCAATATTAGACAAGTGACATATGAGTTATATTTTCCTTCTTCTCACATTCATAAGGTTTTTCATATAGCTTGCCTAAAAAGGGTTTTGGGACAAAATATGCTAGTGCAAAAAAAGCTTCCAGAATTAGATGAAGAAGGGAAGTTGATTCTTGAGCTAGAAAAGTTATAGATATGCATTCTATATATCTTCAAAATAGAACCATTATGGAATACCTAATTAAGTAGAATAATATGCCTCTAGATGAAGCTAAATGGGAAATGAGCAATTCATGAAGAAATACCCTCAACTACAAGATTTGAGGGGAGATATTTTTCTAAAAGAGAGAGGCTATGTTTAAGCCCCTAAGGCCCTAACACTAATTTATTAGTATTTTATTAGTTATGATTAGGTTGGATTAATGGTAGGTTACACATGCTCACTTTATCTCCCATTTATAATAAATGAGAATCGTTTGTATAAGCATCCCATATTCTCTTGTGCATTGAATATACTATAAAAGGAGGTTTCCCCCTAGAAGTGAATTATTCATTAGCTATTTTTTGGAGTTTGGTTCATAATAGGGTATCAAAGAAAAAAATGTTGAGTTCAAGGATCCCAATATCTTCCTTGGATTCCTATATTCTTCAACAATTTATTTATACCATCTTACAACATTTCATATAACTCCAAATAATACTCAATTAGTCATCCATCTAGGCCTATTTTCTTGTCCTTTTGGAAAGAGTCCACTAACTTTTTCATTTCCCCCCTTTTTAATGTGGCCATAAGGCTTGAGTTTTGATATTCGTCAATAAATATTGGAAAGTATGATGAAATACTTACAATTTCCTCTATGTTAACCCTTGTTGGTTCCTTGAATTTTTTTGAAAAATACATACCTCTATTTTTGTTATATCTTGAAAATTTGAAACCCTCTCACCATTTTCATTTTGCATGTCCCATATGTTGTTATAGATATTCCTTTCCTTGACATAGTTCTGGAAAAATTTAGTATTTCCATCTCCTTATGCCAACCACATTGCTTGTCTCTTTTATCACCACTATGATTCATCCCACTCCAACAATTATTTCTTTGTAGCTTGTAAATTTTTGGGAATCAAATTCTCTTATAAAAAATACTCGTGGAGATCCTACTATAAACACTCATGATATCCTCTTCAACATTGAATGGTTGAATATGATTTTCTTTGTATTTTCTCTTATCCCATTATGAGGTTACATATTTCACTCTTTTTAGGTGGTCATTAAATTCAAACATAGCACTATCTTCCTTATCATCATCATATTTCATCCATTCATTATTGATTGTCTTGATGAATTCAAGATCTTTAAGTGAATACTATTTAAACTTGAATGGACCTGGGGGTTTTTCATCTAATTTTCCATTTGAATAATAATAGGAACATAATATTAAATTCTCACTTCTCAAACCCAGTACTTGGTTCTTTCAATATCCTCCAACATACTTTATGGTATAAGGAATCTATCCAATCTCTTAGAAATACCACTATCCCCTACTTTTGTATACCAACATGGAACTAATTTCAAAGGCTCCATGTCACAAAGATTTCAATCCTCTATATTGTTTAGAAAAAACCCCACAAGAGGGTATATTATACCTCTATCTACCTATAACTCCTAATTGTCTAAGAATTAAATTCATGTTCCCACCTAGAATTACATTATTTCTTTTGACCTCTTCCAAGGAAAAAAAAACTTTCCCAATTCTCATTTTGATGCTAAAATGGACCACACACATTAATAAAATAGAATGATATGCATAACTCACCTAAACAAAGCTCCAAGAAAATGGTTGAAGGTAGAAGAGACAAACTTCATAACTATAAATATTTATTCCACCCTATATCTAGGGCCCAAAAAATCATTTCTATGATCATAGTCACAAAACTCTAGCCTAGGAATGTTGTCAGTAAAATACCTTTTTCCTTCTCCTTATGTAACATAGTCTCCTGCAAATAAACATATCTAGTTTATGTACACTCATGAATATATTTAAGGAATTTGTTTTGTGGGTATGCAAAACCCCTTAAATTATCAGACATAGTAATCATATTTGACCCTTGAGTGAGGCCTTCCTTTATTTAAGGATCCATGTGATGGCTATTTTTCTACATGCCTGAACTTATATACCAACATGTTCCCTTCCCAAATTAAGATAGGATTTCCTCCCATGCGTTGATTGGATGTGGTCCTAATTGGTTCACTTGTTCACTCTACTTTTTTTATGACCTCAAATGATAATTATGTTCTCTAGGAAGGTTTAAAATTCTCATTTGAAGCACTATATGAACTATGGATTATTATATTCATCAAATTGAAATTTTGCTTTCTATAATTAGGTGTCAATACCATTAATAAAGAACATGCCCTTTATCTCTCTTCTTTGGCCTCTTCATATCCTTAATTAAATCATATACCAATCGAGATATCGAGGTATATGAAGGGTATGTTTTAAGAATTGGATCTCCTCCCTAAATCTATAATTAGATCACTATGGTCCTTAACATTGGACTATATGTTATCAACAACGTTAAGTATTTTTTTCTATAGTGTTGTTAGAATCTCAACCTAATGATTTCTAAACATCATTTCCTCAGGTGCTTACTCCTCAAGGGATTTGGATTTTTGTCCCTTGAAATATTCTAAATCATTCTTGTTATAAAATCATATATTTCTTGGCACCTAAAGTTTAGAAGAGGTTGTGCACATGTTCAAGAATATGTAGTGCATGATTCCAAGTTTCAATGTCTTTGCTAGCTAAGTATTTAATACGCACACCAACCCATTTTGTACTATGGGGAAGGAATTAAAGATATCACATGCATGTTGGATCTAAAAAGATATTCAATGATCATTTTAAGTATTTTTGTAGCAACTCAGCTGGTCATGGTCGAGGTTGTGGATGATCTAGCAATTTTGTCATGATTTCCATGCTCTGTGGAAGATATGGGGGGATGCATGGAAATATGTAATGGTTGGGTTTTTGTTCATTAGGGTGATAGAGTAGTATGATAATGTGTAAGTTGTAGATGAGTTAGAGCTCCAGTTACATTTTGTATCAGTTCAGATGTTCATATATATTGTGTGGATGAATATGAAATAGAAAGTAGATCTGAGTGCATGGCTCATTTATGTTTTGACTGTAAATGCATCTTGAGAAAGCTTTGACCTTTGTGTATGGAAATTTATTTGAATTACTTTGAGCTTAATGAATAAATTATGGAGCATATTTATCTCTGCATCTGATGAGTTATGGTATGAATGTATGTCCATTTTATATTATTATACGTAGTAAGCTTGTGGTAGTTACAAATGATTGAATGAATAGTTCATGAAGGTTTTCAGTATGTTTTATTCCTTCATACCTTGCAAAAGACCAATGGTCTCTATGATTCTCATGGCATATTAGGTGAGACCTTATTCAGTTATTAAAGAATGAATATTTTGGTGCCTATGGGGTTTTTTTGGTAAATCCTATTGAACTCTAGGTCCAAAATCCCCCATCCAAGCCAACAATATCGATTCCTCAACAACAAAAAATAGTTTACCTTTGTCTCCTTTTATTGTAGGCCCCACTTCCTTAATCGGTCCTAGAGAGTAAGGTTGGTTCCATCACTGACCTCTTGGTCCTATCCTTTCTCACACATGATATCTTCACTATGGATGCTTTTCTTAGGACATGAACTTCGTAACTATTTAAGTAGCAAATACTACACCTAAAATTAATTTCAACATAGTCTAGCAATTTCCTATGACACCAACCCCTAATTTAAGTATCAATACATTTGGGAAGATTGTACCTAAGTTTAATCTCCACATATATATTATCCACCATGTTCCACTCCAAGTTCTTTATACTTTCATCAATATCCAAAAAATTTCATAATTTGTTCCCTATCAGGGTTAGGGCTCATTCAGACCAAATTTCCAAGGGTAGAGAATGAAGCTTGATCCACAGAGGCTGAATTTCAATTCCTTCATTCAAAGGGTGAAAAATAAGAGTCCATTCCTTTAGAGATAAAGTGGAAATATCCAAATACCACTTACCTTTCTATATAATCTCCTTATTTTTTTTACACTTCAAGATAAATGTTATCCAAATGCTAGCTAGAATGTGAAAAATTGGAGCATATCCCAATTGTTTTTCTCAAACTTTTCTAATTTATTGGCTCGTCATTTTATTAGAGAGTATTTTTTCATGGAAATTTCCCACCAATATGCCATATTCTTTTGTACAAGGACCTAGTCCATCATCACATTCACTTTCATAACTAGCTTCATATTTTCCATCTTGAGATTGACAGATTGCACCTTCTTTTTCTAGCATATGTTTTTAAACACTTGCCTACTTCCTTTCTTCATCTCTTGATCTGAAATGGATTGTTATATAATTTTTCATATATCTCGATACTTTATGGGTGGAAAAAATGGAGGAATTGTTTTGTAGTGCCTATTTTAGTGGGAGGTCCCAATTTTGAGATTTGGGGTTTGGAACCTTCCAAATCCATTTTGAGGCATCAAATGACACTTTTTTGGGTCAAAATTTTGAGAATATCTCTCAACCCCTTGACATTTTTCTACACATAGAGACATTTCCAACAGTGTGAAAATCACTTAAATCAAAGTTCATATGTGGATGGTATGACTCCTACAAGTTTACCTACCTTATTGACCACCATGGTACCGAGTGGATGAAATGTCAACCCCCCATTTCTCACATGTGGGGCTAGTCACGTGTGTAATTTCAAGAATATTCTATAAGGTCCAAAACTCTAAAACTAATTGAGGGTTGATGCATGCAAAAATTTTGACCTTGTGGCTATCAAATGATGTTAAATACAAAGCTACTAGGAGGAGAGGTGTTTCCATTCTTTTAGCATTGTACTAGTTCCATATTTGAGCATAGAATCTAGGAGTGGGATTTGAGAGCATAATAGAGGAGGAAGAAGATTATGTATAATCCATTCAAACCACAATGTCACATGCAACTCCATAGTGAGTTCCCCTTTATTTGTATATGCATTTTGTAAATGAAGAAAAAAGAGGAGAGCACATGCCTCACATTCTAGTTTGGTTTCCTCTCATTTCAGGTTTCACAAAATACATCGTTTGCTCATTTATGTGGATGGTATGTTCATTTTCATAAGTTTGAGAAAAAATATAGTGATAATAAATTTGAGATATTAGGAAATAAACTTGCATAATACGATATTTCAACATAATACAAGATTTGTTGCAACAAATTATTCCAGTGGAATGTCCATGGTAGTTTGCAAATAATCTCTCCTGTGATTACCTTGAAACTCTTACCTCTTTCTAGAGTTATTTTCAAAAGATAAAGTCACCCTTATTGCATGAAATGAATGTGATAAGCTTTGATATACTACATTTTCAATAGGATGAGACCCACCCCCCCTCCCCTCCCTTCCCTAAATTTCCATCTCCTTCAATGAATCCTGGGGTCAATCATTGTTGCATAAGGTAAGGNATTTGGTGTACTCTCAATAATAATTATATAATTGTACAACCTTTTATTTCCTTCCTTTTTATCATGACCTTCGTGAGTTCCATGAGATCCTTCTGAACCTCCTTTGTTACACACCTCAACATCCCTCCATGAGGGGATTGGAATGCATTGATGTGACTTAGATATAGTGGTGATAGAACTTGGACTACCATTGTTTCCCATTCTCTAATGGGAATGCTAAG
>SNQJ01S0015741.1:153902-188486 GCA_010110895.2 Picea sitchensis
TAGGAGTAAGCTGGATAATAAAGATGAAAAGTGTATCTTTATTGGTTATAAAGATGGTGTGAAAGGTTATAAGCTTTGGAACCCATAAACCAAGAAAATTGTTTACAGTCGAGATGTTGTTTTCATAGAGGTAAAATATGTGTCCAAACAGGAATTCCCACCAACACAAGATGAACTTCAGAAAATAGAGCTTGATTTGGATGATGCAAAATCTGATTCATCTGAAGAAGAGGAAGCAGAGGAAGCAAAAGCAAAAGAAGAAGAACCTCATACCCCAGAATTGAGGAGATCAGTTAAGGATAGAAGGCAACCAGAAAGGTATAGTCCACCTGATTCCTATTCCAATTTTGCTTTATCTATTACTGATGATGATCCCAGAACTGTCAGGAAAACAATGAATTCAAAGGATAGTAAACTCTGGAAGAAGGCCATGATTGAAGAAATGGATGCCTTGGATAAGAATGAGGCATGGGATATAGTTGAGCTTCCATTTGGAAGAAAATCGATTGGTAGCAAATGGTTGTTCAAGAAGAAGTTTAACGCAGAAGGTAAAGTGGAGAAATACAAAGCTCGGTTAGTAGCAAAAGGTTATTCCCAGGTAGAGGGAATTGACTTTGGTGAGATTTTTTCTCCTGTTGCTAAGTTAAAGAAGGCTACATTGAAGAAATGGATGCCTTGGATAAGAATGAGGCATGGGATATAGCTGAGCCCATTTGGAAGAAAATCGATTGGTAGCAAATGGTTGTTCAAGAAGAAGTTTAACGCGAAAGGTAAAGTGGAGGAAATACAAAGCTCTGCTAGTAGCAAAAGGTTATTCCCGTGTAGAGGGAATTGACTTTGCGAGATTTTTTCTCATGTTACAAGGTTAACTTCTATTAGATTTCTTTATCTATTGTCAGCCGCTGATCTTGAAGTGGAACAAATGGATGTGGAAGACAACATTTCTACATGGGACTTGAAGAAGAAATTACATGAAGCAACCGTAAGGCTTTGTAGTGAAGGAAAAGAAAGAGCTTGTCTGTAAGATAAAGAAATGGCACGGGTTCCATAATCACCCAGGATGTGGTACCAAAAGTTTTGACACATACATCCTTGGATTAATATTTGTAAGAAGCAGGGCTGATCACTATTTTTATTCCAAGTAGGTTGGTAATCACTTCCATTATAAAGGTAATAAGATGACATGTTGTTGGTAGGAAAATAACATGGATGTTATCATGAGGTGAAATCACAAATGGCCTCCAAATTTGACATGAAGGATTCTACGCTTAACTTCATTCCGGGAATGGAGATTAAAAAGAGATCGCAAATAGGGAAAACTCTGGGTTGAAAGAAAAAATATGTTGAAACAATATTACAAAGGTTTAATATGCATGGAAGTAAACTCCACAAGTTCCTATTCCTATAGGTGTGAAGTTATTTCTAGGTGACCGTCCTAAGACAGAAGAAGAAGAGGACATGTCCCATGTTCCATATGCCAAAGGTAGTTGGTAGCTTGATGTATGCAATGGTTTGTACTAGACCGCATATTTACATGCGTTAGAGTCGGAGCGTATATGTCAAACCCGGAAGGAGCATTGGACAACAACAAAGAGGGTCTTCGTGTATCTTCGTGGCACCATCACCTCGCCATGGATTGTGCTTCCAAGGAAGGTTGGGATTAGATAGAGTGGTGGACATACATGGCTTCTTGTTGATGCGCAGAATACCGAGATTTGATCGTACATCTACAAGGGTATGTATTTAACCTATTTGGAGGAGCAATCACTAGATGAGAAAAAGTCAAGTTGTAGTGGCACTCTCAACTACAAAAAGCTGAATACATGGCAAACCACTCATGCAAGCAAGGAAGTAGTATGGTTACAAAGATTGTGTTCAGGTATCAAGTTGGTACAACAAGTAGTGAGAATAGATCGCGATACCGTGAGTGAAATATTCCTCGAAAAGAACCCAGCTTATCATTCGAACAAAAAGCATATTGATGTTCAAGATCACTTTGTGAGAGACATGGTTGAGGAAAAGAAGGTGTTGGCCGAAAAGGTTGACACTTCGAAGAATGCTGCAGATCCATTGACAAAGTCCGTGAGCACGTAGTACCCTCTTGGTGTAGAGTAACAATGGGTATTGCTGCCCCGGATTGTTGACTATATAACTCGACTCGGATGCAAAGAAAACAACAAGTGGGAGAATTTTGGGTGTGTGTTATATTCTTTGCATGTGTGTATCGCATCGTGATACCATTAACCGATCCTGGACGATCCTTCACCCAGGCATGTGCGCCGGGTGCTTCTGGGGGTCCCAGCGTGTATGCCCCGGTTAATAACGCTCGGCCCAAATTATTTTTTTGGGCGGTTTTGCTTTTTAACCGATTTTGCTATTTTTAGCAAAAAGTTGTAAATTAATCCCATGTTGACGGGTTTTGGTATCTACGTGGAATACCTAAAAACATTGTATATATTGTATGGCAAATGGTGAAATTTGATATAATGAAAATAAGAAAGGTTTTCTCGGTTGAGGGTTTCCGGTAAAAATCTCTGTGTACTTTGTGTATGAGCCATTGATTAATTTCTGTATTGCTTAAGAATATATATGTATTTCTTTACTTCGCAGGTTTAAAACTTACACAAACATCCCTAAATTTGATGGTAAACCTGGTGAATACCCAAACAACCATGTTATGAAATTTAATCTATGGTTTTCATCAAAATCATTGATGTATGATTCTATACGTTTGCATCTTTTCCAGTGCACTCTCATAGGCTCCGTAGCCAAATGGTACATTGAACTTCAACATGGTACCTTTCAAGATTTCAACTCCCTAGCTATGGATTTTCTCACGCATTTTCAATTACCCATCTGTTACAACACTAGTACATAACTCTTAACCTCACTTCGTGAAACGAACTCCGTACATATCTATGATCACATTCATGAGTGTAGATGACGACGAAGGTTGATTAAAGCAACCATTCTGACCAGTTATTGGCAGAATGGTTTACTAAATCTATTTTACCCCCAATTGCTCATGATGTTTCCATGGGTTGTTTTGTCACTGAGGAACAAGCCATTTCTCGTGCTCAGTAATTAGATTTGGTTTATTCCCAATCTGGTATGTTTTATGAGTTGATACCAAATCCTACCCGTACATCTACTGATTTATCCAAACCATATTCCATGGATCACGCCAATGGAGTCATCGGTTCCATCAAAACCCAATCGTCATCACATTTGGTCAGCTCGGCTAATCACTCTTTTTCTGCACCTGTCACTGGTTCAACTTCACTCTCCTCTTCCTCCCCCCCACTCAAATCTCTGAGGTGAATGCAGTCCAATATGCCTCTTCGAAACAATCCGTGGGAAAGAAGAAAATGAAAAATAAACCCGATAATAATAATAATAATAATGAAAATCCAAAAACACAAACTCCACCACCTGCTCCTGAAAAACAACCACAACAAAAATTGAAATTCGCATGTCTCATTTGTGGTTATGATCATTACACCCGAGACTGTCCTCATCACAATGAAGTTGCAAAAATTTTCAAAGTGTATTCCCAACCCATGTGTTAAGACAACCATTTCCTCAACAACAGTCCATGGTTTCTCAAGCCCCTGCCCCACGGTAGGGGGATATCCCAGTCATCCTCCTAGTGAGTAATCCTCGTCTAGTGCTCATATTTATATGTTCAATGGGATTAATTTAACCACTCGCACCACAATGTATGAAACATTGACTAAACCTGATAAAGAGAAGGTCACTAATGGTACCCCACTGGATCCATATCCTGCCACCATTAGTCCTCCATCTGGATCGCTTCAAATGAAAAACCCACTTTTCACTCTATTTTACACCCTCCCAAGAGCATTATTCACAAATTGACTTTTAATCCTAGTTCATGTGTCGCCCAAAGCTACAACATTTTTGAATATTTGGCTCAAGCACCGTGTGATATGTCTACTCTTGAAGTTCTAAGAAATTTTCCAAGTCAACGTAGAACACTCTTGGCTGCCATCAACGCAATTGATCCTGAGTCATCAAATAATATCATGTTTAATCTTGATAACTTCAAGTCATGACTTTCTCACCAGCTTTCTTTTGAAATTGATGTAGTTGTTCATAACCAACACATTCATCACACCACACTGGACGAGGGAGCTTCCACTTGCATCATGTCATTATCCTCTTGGAAAGGGTTAAAATCACCTACACTTAATCAATCCCTTACAATGTTACAAGCATTTGATGGGTGAGTTTTTTGTCCTCGAGGACTCTTGTAGTCCTTAGGTGTTCAGTTGGGAGGTAAGAATGTCTTTGTCGATGTAGAGGTAGTTGATGTTCCCCTTGATTATAACTTATTGTTAGGAAGAAGTTGGTTTTATGCCATGACTGTTGTCACTTCATCAATGTTGCGATGTGTAAAATTCCCCTATCAAGGTAAAATTGTCACTATCGACCAGTTAGATTACTACACCCTCGATGCTCACACTCCCACCACCAGCAATATTCCTTTCTTGGGAGATTCTTTCCTTATGGGTACTTTCCCTACACAACTTCCTCCCACCTCACAACACATTTCCACGATCAATATGATCTAGAATATGGCATATCAATCTTATGAATCATCTTATCCTTGGGTTGTGCCTAGTCCTTTGGAATTCAATGCACTAGGTGATACTATGCAGCTTAGTCCTACTGAGGCTTCATACAATGCCATCCAATCTACCTCTCCCTCATTAGACAACCAACATATGTTGGCATCCAACACTTATTCATTTCCATCTTGGTTGGATTCCTTATCCTCTGATTTCGACTACATCCTATGGATTTTTCCATCGGACGAATCCATTATGGAAATGCTTAGTATTGAAGAGGTACCTTGGGATGATAACCATCATAGATCATCTTTTCTCCCTAGTCTAGATGAACTTGAGAAAGATATACACTCCATATTTCCCCCCGATGTTGTCAATTCTCCCTAATACCCTATCCTTACCCAGGATACTACTTCCGAGGGGAATTTTGTCAACATCTCTTCTACCATCACTATTGACATTTTGATCAAAGAAGGTATTGTGAAAAATGTTCATCTCAGTGCTAATTGTTCACCCGAGGAAGTGTAATCTTACACCACTTTATTCAAATAATTTTGTGATGTCTTCGCTTGGAGTTACGAAGAAATTCCAGGGATCGATCCATTAATCATTGTACATGAGATAAAAACTTACCCAGGTGTTAAACCTGTATGAAAAAAAACTTTTCCCAGTTCATCCTAAGAAAATAGTGACCATAAAGGAAGAAGTTGAAAAAATGTTGAATTCTAGATTTATCTATTGTGTCCCCTTGATGAAATGGATTTTTAACATCGTTCTGGTTACTAAGAAACAAGCAACCATTCATGTCTGTGTTGAATATAGGGCTTTCAACAAGGTGTGTCCAAAAGATAATTACCCAACACCCTTTATCGACCAAATCATCGATAATTGCACTAACAACATTATATTTCCCTTCATGGGTGGATTCTCAGGGTATAACCAGATCGATATTCTTCCAGCTAATAAACATAAGACAACCTTCATCTTCCCTTGGGGTACGCTCGCTTATCGGAAGCTACCCTTTGGCCTTAAAAACTTTGGTGCTACTTTCCAGCACGCCATGTCGTATTATTTCCACAATATAAAACATATTGTGGAACCTTACCTCGATGATATACCCACTCATTCATCTACTCGACAAGATCATATTGGTCATTTACCTCAGATTCATCGTCTTCGAAGATGGGATTAGGGTGGATTCTTTGAATTCAAATCTATTCTCACTTTACCCCCTCCCAACAATCTAACCCAACTACAAAGTTTCCAAGGGAAATCAAACTTGATTCATCATTTTATAGGTAATTATGCCAAACTCACTAATAGATTTATGAGATTGTTGCAAAAAGACACTCCGTTCATCTAGGATGACACTGCTTAATGCTCTTCTGATTCTCTCAAGTACGAATTAACCCATATACTGCTCTTGCATCCTTTGAATTATGCCTGAGACTATATCCTTTATTTGGTTGCCTCTACTTCCACTATTTCTATGGTGTTAGTTCAAGAGGATCCTAACGCTGACGAACACGTGATCTATTATCTGAGCAAGAGTCTATTTGGTCCTGATCTTCGATACTCACACATTGAGAAGTTGGCTCTGGAAGTCCTCATTGTCATCTAGAGGTTTCTCCATTACATATTGTTATGCACTACCACAGTCAAGTGGACTTGAACCCCATGTACCATATCCTTACATGTCAAGTCCTTGGGGGAAATTATTCCAAATGGATCATTATTCTTCAAGAATTCAATCTTGAATTTTCCAAATCAAAAGCTAAAAAGTCGTTGGTTTTTGCAGAACTCATCTGCAATATTCCCTATGTTGATGAATATACTGAGCCCAATGATTCTCTTCCTGACAAATCTCTGTTCCTCATTAGCATTCTAGACCCTTGGTATGGATATATTCTTCTCAATCTTCAAACCCAACGTTTCTAGCCCAATATTTTGTTGATGTTTGGACAACATTGAGAAGACATTCTCTAAATATAATAATTAATAATATAATTATTATTGATTATTAAATAACATATATAATAAGTAAATGATAATAATAAATAGTTATTGGTTATTCAAGGGACGCATCCTTTCATGGATGGTCACCATATGTTCCCTATATATGGAACACTCATCATTGTAATAATATATCAATCATATCTTATATGAAGAAAAACCAACATGGTATTAGAGCAGGACTGGGCTCGACTCCCTCATGGGAGGGCCCAGGAAAATGAGAGATAGATTACGTTTTGTGAAGAGTTTTGTAATGTGCATGGAAAGCATAGGCCACGTGCATATGTATAGATATGGATACATATACTACAGGGAACGAATAAATGCATTTCATCATTTATTAGCTATATGGCAGAGATCATTTTGAAGATATTATCATGGAAGAGATATTTATATGACATATTGTTTGATTCAATTTAAATGTATAAAATAATGAAACCTAAGTAATACATGTATGTCTTACTCTTCCCCATCAGAGTAATACAAATGTTGAAATGGACAACTTCACTATCGTGATACCGCACTGGTCAAGTCACACATTTTTCAATTGTTGGCCTGGTTGTACAATACAATTGTCTTTCTTTGGTTAAGTGTCAAGTATATTTTGGTTCCTACCACGACATTCATGTTGGAATCCACGACCATATTCTTGTATCTTGTGTTCCTCCTCTTGTTTGGCTCGGTCGCAGTTGGATCATCCAAGTTAAAACTATGCGACAGTTCAGCCTCCCAATGCCATCCCTGGAGAGTGAACGTGGAGAGTGACAACATAATATATTGGGATTTCATCCCATAAAAATGCATCAGCTATGTGGATAAATATATGACGACACAAGGTCATATATATGGTAGCCAGTATTTCGATTCAAAAACATTTGAAGTGTGGGTATTAGAGATGACAACAGGTGCACTGTCATCATCTCTGTTATTTTATTATTGTTTATTAGCTTGAGGATTCAAAATATTCCTTCTAACTGGTTGAGATGAATCCCAACAGAATGGAAATATCCATAATATATTTCTTTCTAACTACAAGGGTTCGCTTGGTCTGATATTGAGGGGGGTGAACAAACAGGGCAGCCCGACGGGTGCGTACAAGCTAAAGAAGAGGACAAAATTCTGGTGAAATCTTCCTTGGTCAAGAGAAGTGTGTTATCACGATCCTTCATAGCTTGGGATTATGGAATGCAAGTCCATGACCACACCAATGATATCAAATTTGAAGAATTTGAATGAGGAAGCTTCATACTCAAATTTGGTTGACCCCATGATGTACAAGCTAGTATATCCTTGATATTTATTGTTCTTTGGTGTATTAAAGCTTTGACTATGTATAGTTTGACCTAGTTAGAGATCAAATAAATATATGACAATAACTATATAAAAGTTTGAAATCCTATTTAAAGATGGGTGACCCTAATGAAGATGACGAGTTGTTTCTCTGAAAATTGCAAGAAATTTGTGAGAAGAAATTTCATGGAAAGAGGCATTCCCAAAGAGGGATGTGGTACTACATCCAGAGGGAGAAGAAATTGAGTTACCTCTAGAGAAGGAGGAAGAGATACCTTTAGTTTCAAAGGGAGCATAGATAGAGGAGGAGTCACCTCTATCTCCAAAGGGAGTAGTTGTTGAGCCACTCTCAGTTCCAGTTAGATTAGATGCAGAGGAAGCAGTTGCAGAGAGAGAGTGGAGGATCCAGTTCCACATAGAGCAGCCCCAGAGGAGGGAAGTTGTTGATAGAGTAGAGAAGTTACTCTTAGTCTCAGTGTTTAATAGTTACAAATTCCCAAAAGGAGCAGTTGATTTTTCCAGAGATATTGCAGTAGGTCAGAAGAGATCGTTAGAATTTGCAGGAGGAAGAAGGACATGCAACTCCTTGTTGTACCTTTTGAGAGAGAAAGAGACCTTAGAGATATATGTTTTATGTTGTAGCTATGAGCCACATCATTCATTTTGAGCCTTCTTGTTATGAGTAGGCAACTAGTCATCCAATATGGAGAGATGTTATGATGGAGGAGTATCAATCCATCATAAAGAATGATGTGTGGAATATTGTTCTGAGACTTGAAGGGAAGTATGTAGTGACTTCCAAATGGATCTACAAGATCAAAAACACAGTTGACATGAGCATAGAGAGGCATAAAACAAGATTTGTTGTTAGAGGATTCTCTCAGGTGGAGGGAATATATTATGAGGAGACATTTACTCATGTTTCTAGATACACTTCTATGCGTATGATTATTTTCCGTACAACATCCATGGGTTAGAGAGTACATTAGATGGATGTAAAGACAAACTTTCTCAATGGAGAAATTGAGAAAGAAGTATACATCGAGCAACTCGATGGTTTTGTGATACATGTGAAGGAGTCTCATGTGTGCAGGTTGAAGATGGCCTTGTATGGAATCAAGCAACCACCTCGAGCTTGGTATGAAAAGATTGATAGACACCTGATGATTTTTGGGATTCAACAAAAGTGTTGTCAATTCCATCTTGCACTACAAGACTGTTAATGGTGAGTCCTTGATTTTGGTCCTCTATGTTGATGATTTATTCCTCACCAATACATAGAGACTTATTGTTGAATGAAAGTATGCATTGACCTCTAAGTTTGAGATAAAGGACCTTGGTATTATGCACTACTTCTCGAGATTAGAGGTGTGGAAAAGAACTGATGAGATCTTCCTGAGTCAGGGGAAGTACACAGTTGAGAAATTGAAGAAGTTTGAATTATTGAACTTGAAGCTCGTGGCTACACCAATGATGACGAATATGAAGAAACTAAGTGTGTCTTCTTCCAATTTCGATGAAATTGATCTGACTCTGTACAAATAGTTGATTGGATAATTGATGTGTCTAGTTAAATACCAGACCAAATATTTACTATGCAGTGAGACATTCTCTAAATATAATAATTAATAATATAATTATTATTGATTATTAAATAATATATATAATAAGTAAATGATAATAATAAATAGTTATTGATTATTCAAGATATGCATCCTTTCATGGATGGTCACCATATGTTCCCTATATATGGAACACTCATCATTGTAATAATATATTGATCATATCTTATATGAAGAAAAACCAACATATTTCCTATGATGAACGTCGTCGTATTCACCACCATTCTAAACACTACCTTATCATCGGTGACACTTTGTATCATCGTGGTATTGATATTGTCCTACAATGATGTTTAACCCATGATGAGGCTAAACACGTTTTGAATGAATGCCATGTTGGAGCTTGTGGCGGTCATCTTTCTAGGATGGCTACGACCCAAAAAATCTTACGTGATGGTTATTTTTGGCCCTCCATATTCAATGATTGTATTGAGGTTGTCAAATGATGCTCACATTGTCAAGTTTTTCATAAAAAGGCACGCACCCACCCTGCTCCACTGCATCCCATTTTCGTCATCAGCCCCTTCACCAAATGGGCCATTGATTTTATGCAATGTAATCCTACCTCAGTTGAGGGGCACGGTTATATCATCGTTTCCATTGATTATTTCACTAAATGGGATGAGGGTATGCCCACATTTCTTAACGATGTTCGTACTACAACACTCTTTGTTTTTAACCACATCATCACTCACTTTGGTGTCCCACAATCCATTGTCACTAATCCCGACTCACATTTTCAAAACCAGATGATGAGTGAATTACATGTCAAGTTGGGTTTTCTCCATGAAAACGCATCCCCCTACTATCCTCAAGAAAATAGACAAGTTGAATCTATCAACAAAGTCCTAAAGACCGTTCTCCAATGCATGGTGGGGAAAAACAAAACCTCTTGGCACTTGAAAATTTTCTCTGCACTTTGGGCCTACCACACTTCAATGAAAACTGCAACTGGATTCACTCCATTCCAGTTGGTATATGGTGTAGAAGCAGTGTTACCGATCCAGTGTGAGATCCCTTCATTGAAACTCACCGTAGAACTCCTACCTCACACCTCTGTTGAAGAGGAATGATTCATGTATTTAACCAAGCTGGACAAAACTTGTCACAATGCTGCTCTCATTAATGAGACATATAAAAAATGAATGAAGAGTCAATATGACAAATCTGTTCAACCTCGTACTTTTGTAGAAGGAGACCTAGTCCTTGTTTATGACCAAGCTCATGATAAGTTAGGGACCGGGAAGTTAGAATATTTGTGGCATGGACCTTATATCATAAAACATGTATTACATAGAGGTTCCTATGAGCTAGTTGACTACGACGGAATATCTCTTGCTGAGCCTCAAAATGGGCTTTACCTCAAGAAGTACTATGCATAGAACATCTGGCATGTGTGCTTTGTACACTATTGTACTATGTACTTTTGATTTGGTGTATCTTTTCTATTGTGTGTATGAGTTTTGTCTTAGCTTCTTATACTTTGTCTTTTTATTGCATGTGCAGATGACATCTCCCTTTCCCATCTTTGTCAGGTTTGTGGATGGCGCTAGTCAACACACCTAGAACATTGCTTTTGCAGCTTGGGTCATTTACCACTCTGATAAGTTGGTGAGTTTAGGAGGAATTTTCCTAGGATCAACAACCAATAATGTGGCAGAATATCATGTTGTCATCAGAATCTTAACCGAAGCCTCCTCTCTAGATATATCTCATCTTATTATCAACCTAGATTCTCAACTCGTGTTTTTTCATCTTAATCGGGTTTATGTCGTTTGTAACCCTATCTTATTGCATCTCCACCTAAGAGTTCACCAACTCGAAAGAGTTTTTGAATTTATACAATACAAACATATACTGAGAGAACTCAACATGATGTCGGATTCATTAGAAAATTATATTTTGGATCGGTATCTTGCGCATAGATAAAACTTTTGTAAAAAAAAAAGAATCACATGTACATTAAAACATCACATAAGATAAATTGTAACATCAATAGGCACCACAAAACTTGGATATATATATATATATGTGTGTGTGTGTGATAGAAAAAGTTTGTTTACATCAAAAAGTACATAGTAGGGAAAAATATGGGCCCTCATGCCCATGATATCATCATGATAGACTACAAAATATATTGAGGATCCTAGTCCTTCTGTATCATGTTGTGATTCGAGAATCACACTACTGCACGAGCCACTCATCGGAGAAAGTGGTTCAAACTCTAAGGAAATCCTATTGTATGTCTATGCAAATGGAGAGGCATGTCTCACCTCCTGAGAGATGGGATGCCCATGGTTAATCCTTGGAGGTTCCTCTCAACCTCCCGAAGTCTTCCCAATGCAACCTCATGATCCACTTCTATATTCATTTCCCCATGATGCCCTAGTGCCGACATCTCTACTAGACATGATGCGCCTCTATCTGCATGATGAAACAAAGCATATTTTAGATCCCTCTTTGTACACATAAAAACAATATGAAATATAAAATCAAAAATACATGACAAGATTTAGTTTTGTACCTGACACATACCATTGAATGACCTTAGGGAGCACCAAGTCCACACTACCCCAGAAATCCACTCCAGCATATGGAAAATCTTTGATAACAACCAACTATCTTCTCCACCAAGAGAAGAAATCAACTGTAAACCTAAATGCTAAGGGCTCATTCCCCAATCTTGAGGACAAACTGGTCCATCTCTCCAGTTGTGGCTCAGTCACAAGTCGTGATATCAACGCAACCTATAGTTGTATCTAGGGTACTTGCTCCAAAAAGAAAGAAACTAAGAAATATTTGTATCCAAACTACTTCTGCCTACCTGTCCTACACTTTGAGATTTGTTCCTTCACATTTCGAAGGAAACCCGCACTCTATTTAAACAATATGGGATCCACACATTGTAGATCATATGACATCTAAAATTTCAAAGCTAGATGAGCACTGGTACTACCCACCAATTTTGTAATGGAAAATATAATCGATCTCAATGCCAAATCCCTTACATGTTTGATCATGATTTTTCCACCAACCAATTGAGATCCTGGTATACAATGCTCAACAACATATACCTCAGTGGGCTGAGGATTCGCCTGATGTCCAAACAAAAGGATAAGAGCCCCTCTCCTTGATTGAATGCTAAAAAAGTACACATTGTCAAGCTCAATCTCGAGCATATGTGGCCCAATACGAAAATGTTTGTTCAACATCATTCCACAATCCAATTAGGTACTCATGAAAGAATGCCTCTTTCCTCATATTCTATAGTTTGAATTACTTGAGTAGACCACAATTTCTCAAAGCAGCCCTTACTTGAGGGTTTTGTAAAGCAGAAATATCGTCAAACTTGTGTTTGCATTCCTTCCATTCAATCATGGCTATATGATCTATGGAATCTGCAAATACAACCAATTAAACATCTTTAGTCAACTTTTTATGGCAAAACATTGTGTCTTTCTAGCCCAAAATGATTTTTTTTTTTTGTTTATGCACCAGTGCTCTCCTAAGTTTGTTCACATAGTGCTAGTGCTCCCTAGGCATGTGCACCAAGGCACTGATATCTCGATCAGTGCTCCCCTCATCCCTTTGAGGGAGCATCGATCTAGTTCGGAGCCTAGGGCTTCCTAAGGAGCCCAAAACACCCTAAAAATGAGCTAAAACAGAAAATTAAACCATAAAAAAATGATTGGAAAGGAAAGGTGACCAACCTAGTCCAGATGGAATTGAAAATGGTTGATCATAGCTCCCATACTCACAACTCGAAAATCACCCTCCAAAGATGAAAAATTCCAAAGCTAGAAGAATTTTGTAAAAAATCAATTGGTAAATGAAATTCTTAACCTATTTTACTATTATAAGGTTGTTTTTTGCTAATATAAATTTTTTCTTGGGTTTTTTAATCTTTTTGAGGAGTCACTAATGCCATGGGCCCATAATTGTCTATATTTGCAGGCTTCTAAGCAATATATTTACGACAACCTTGTGACACTGACGAGAACAATATTTGTTCTTTCTCACACTCGAAAAAACATGAGAATGTAACCAAGTAGAATTTTATCACTTTTTCGGACTCGTAAAGGTTACACGAAAAAGGAACCCCCTCATATCTCCTTTAAGCTCTTTTCAAACTCTCTAAACATGAAAATATTGTCAAGTGATCTTGCTTCCTTTCACACTTGTTTAAAAGGTTTGGAAAGGGAATCTCCCAAGTAGCAGTTTATCTCTTTTTCAGACTTTGGAGACTAAAATTACGAAAAAGGACAACCCTGGATTCAACTTTAATTTCTTTTCAGACTCTCTAAACATGAAAAACCACCGAGTTTTCCTTCTTTGGACTCGCTAAACTACACATTGAAGGGCCCGTATGGGGCCGAACCCTTACTTCTTCCAGCTCATTAAATAGAGGAAGAGGGAATTATCGAAGGTGAGTTATATCGAGCATGTGTTATCCTCCTCGAGCTTGTAAAAACAAAAAGAGGTACTCATCTATCTAGATGGGGGAAAAAATTGAAGGAAGAAAGCCAAGTTATCTTTTAGAATTGTCACAAGTCACTCTTACAATTGCCCTTGAACACGACATATTGCTTCCACCTGCATTTTGAACACTTGGATAATCCGTTGAACCTCTGCACTTAACCAATCCCATGAGTCTTTCCACTCCTTTGGGTCACCCAATGAATGTCACGGTATCCACTGCATTATTTTTTGTTCCATGTTACGTTTATACTACTATTGGGCTCGTGATTTGGTTGTTTTATGACAATGATTGAATCCTTTTTATACTAGTATTATATGTGTATTTAACCATTTTGAAGATTGTTTTGAATGATTTTATATGAATTTGTCATATCTTTATACCATATATGTGTAATTGATGTTTTATGATGGTTTTGAGTTAAATTCGATTTGATTTAATGTATAAAAGATTCTAATGCATGATCTATGTGTCACAACATGAATTCTCCATGTAATTTTCCATCGGGTAGCTTGTTTGACACTCCATCCAGCACTTGATCCATTACTTCATCCAACACTACGCCCGACACTGCATCCAACACTTGGAGCATAGGCAAGTTGGCAGTTTTTATATTGGCGACCTGTGCTGGGTGAATCAACGACCTGGGTTTTGTTCCCCCTCGTGGCCTCCAACTACTAAACTCTTGACATCTAGGATTAAGCAGTTGTGCTAATCATTGAGTGGCTTGTTCAGTTTCTAGAAGTGAAAGGTTGTTAGCATGCATTTAATGGAATTTACCATTTTTAGAGGAGGTTGACCCTTCTAGTGGTCAGCCTCTCGAATTGTAATCATTATCAATACCACAGTAGTGGCCAGACAAAGTGTTAAGAATTGTTAGAATCTATTTTGTTGTGTAACTCAGACATTTCTGCAAACTTGTGATAGACTGCATTTTTTAATTTAATGCCAGAACCATGTTAATTTAGCTCGTGATTTGTTGTTGAGGAGTAGACACGACTTGTTGGGGGGGGCCACCAGTAGTCTGGGTGAATACTTAGATAGATAGATTGCATCTTTCAGTTGTGTAGTTATCATTTACTTCATTTCCTATTATATGTATTTTATCATTTTAAATATTGTGTGTTTGTTGTTCATCATTAATCATTTAATTCCCTTTTTGTAGGTTGCTTGTAGGAGATGGTTGTTAATATGATGTGTCTTTTAATTTTTAGTGAATGGATTGCAAGATACTAACCTTGTTTGTGTGTTAAAATGATAAATTGAATTTCTACAGGTTAAAACAGAGTAGTTAGAACATAGTATTAGTTAACATAGAGTACAAAGTTTCTTTTACAAGTTTCGATGGATTAATAGTTGCGAGTTTTGTTAATTTAATTCTCAGTTTTAGTCATGCTTTCCTGAATCTATTTTTCTTATCAATCTTGTTGTAATATGCTAAGATAGAAGTAGGTTTTTTATGATGTTTTTAAAAGCATTCTAATTTGCATTCTGAGTTTAATTATGAAATTCCATTTTTAGATATTGTTCTATAAGCATTCTAGCTTGAAATCTGAGTTTTTAATAATAGATTTAGCTTAATTTAATTTATGAAATTTCCACTCTAGATTTAAATTTCAATTTTGATTAGAAGTTTGAGTTTGAATTAGGCTTTTAGTTATGAGTTTATAATCTTGAAAATTTACTTAAGTTAGTATAAGAGTGCTTTTGAATTGAGCATAATAATGTTTTCTTATCATCGATTATTGATGCATGAATTGAGAGATCACATGTATTTTCAGGATAGTTGGTATTTCTTCTATGATGGCTAAGCTCTCGTTAGATTGCTTGATTCATACTTTTCATTTCTCCATAGAAGGTAATATTGAATTTATTCCTCTCGAGCTATCACTAATCATTAGATGCCATCGTGATGTCATAAGGCACCAAAGACATAATCATCATCTTTGAAGTTTCTTGTTATTGTAGATTAAGAATAATTTTGGTTAATCTTTGAATACTGTCATGATGTTTTTAATTAAGTAGGTTAAGATTTCCCTTTGCAGATTAGAAATGATTATGAGTTTTATCTTAAGAATAGAGTTGACTTGTTGAATAGTTTTGATTAGTTTACTTGCTGAATGGTTTTGATAGGTTTACTTGCTAAATAAGTTTTACTAAATTAGTTGTTTGATTGTTTACTTGCTTACTTGTTGATGCTCATTGATTTGAATAGATTGATTAGATTAATTTGTTGTTGTTGTTGCTTATTAAGTTGAATAGATTACTTGTTGTTTCTCATTAGATTAAATAGGTTAACTTGTCCAAAGTAGGGTTTTCATTTGCTTCTTTAGGAACAATCCATCGATCCATTGTTTAAAAGTTGCTTAGGGTAAATAGTTCAAAGTTCTTAATAGGTTTTTCTCATTGATAGTCTTTGCTTAAGTAGATTAACCCTTATATAGACAATATCCTTAGTTAGATCATACTTCCTCTAGCTTTTCTGCCTTGGCATATATAGTGATACAACTCTAAGTTTACTTACCCCAGGTTGACAATTTAATTGATGGATTTAGTCCATATAGAATAACCATCACTTTTGGCGTCGTTGCTGGGGAGTTGTCTCAAGGTAGGAAATAATTAGGAGATAGATCATTTATGAACCTTAGCATTAGTTTGTCTTGTTTAGGGGTTTCCTCTTCTTCTTCTTTCTTGATGACTACTAAAGGCCTCTGCCTGTCCATAACATTTCACGACCTTAGTTGAATCTCCTGCAATGGAACAAGAGAAATAACATATGTTGAGAAGGCCTACATATCAACATTGTGAAGAAGTTGAGTGGGATTATTATTGAGATTGGACACTAGTTTTTCTGGAAATAATGTTAGTCTTGGGGAGCTTGCATTCTGGTATTGTTGCGGTTGTTGTGGAATACGAGGTAAAGGTGGTGGAAAAAAACCTGGAAAAAGTTGTGGGGTGTTCGGTGGAAACTGAGGGTAAGGATGGTTGGGCATAGGGATAGGTGGATATTGAGGGTTTCCTTGGTTAGTCCATCCCCTCCATCCTTGAAGCCTTTGTAATTCCTAAGCACCAAGAAACCAAGCTTCCCCAAAATGAACCTTCACAAATTACGAAGGCCCCTCCTTATCCAGAAAGATTGTAATCGAGAAACCTACCACCCAACCAAAATTTGACATATTGAATGAATATAAGAATATCTGTGTCAAAATTCCCTTACTACAAGCCATTAAGTACATTCCAATCTATAACAAGGTGGTGAAAGAATTGTGTATTAAGAATCCAGGAAGGAAGCATAAGGATCCTCCAATAGTACATTTGATAGGAGAACTTTCTGAGTACATATCAAAGCAGCCTAAGGTCGAAAAATATGGGAACCTAGGAAACCCCGTAGTGACCATAACCATTAATGAGGTTTTCATCATAAACACTCTCATAGACCTAGAGGCAGCCATCAATGTTATGAATGTTACTACCTTGGAGGAATTACAACTAAAACCTCTATTCTTAGACCTACCCCAACTATTTTTGAATTAGCAGATAAGACATGGGTTATACCTGAAGGAATTTTTGATGATATCATAGTTACTTTAGCCTCATGGGAGTACCTAGTAGAATTTTTGGTCATCCACTCAAAGGATCCTACCAAAGGGCATCTCGTTATTTTGGTAAGACCTTAGTTAGCCACAACCAATGCATTTTTTGGCTATAGAGAGGGAGAAATGACCATCTCAAATGGAATCTCTATCTAGAAGCTCACCATATATCCATCAACTCAACCTATCATGGAGAATATATGGTGGCCTGAATGTCCATATGAAAATGAGGACTTGGAAGAACCCATGTTTCCAAGTGATCATTCCAGTGCACTTCAGGAGCACACAACATAAAATGTGCTAAACTAACTTATTTATGCTATCACGTGTGTTGATTTTCCACAATCTTTTCCCCAATTTGAGTACATTTTTGGGGAATAATTTCAGGAAGAGTTGGACCCATCGATTTTTTCTTCGACATATTTTATCTTCGAGATAGAAAAATTTTCCACATATTATACCATGCCCTACAAAATTAGTTTAGGAAAATTTCTACATATAAATTTCGGACTAGATGCAGACCAACAAAAGAAGTTAGTAACTGTCCTTAAAGAACAATCAGGGGAATTTCCCTGGGAATACACTGACATGAAGGGTATAAACCCTGACACATTCATTCATCACATATATACCCAGGGGGAAGTAACACTTGTTAGGAAACCCCAAAGAAGGATGAACCCAACACTCAAAGATATAGTAAAAGAGGAGATCCAAAATTTATTAAATGTTCGATTTATTTATCCCATCTCTGATAGTAAATGGGTATCCCTACTTCTAGTGGTTCCAAAGAAATTAACCAGGAAATGGAGAATTTGTGTTGATTTCCAGGAACTTAACAAGGCCACTCTAAAGGATTATTTTCCTCTTCCTTTCATTGACCAAATCTTGGATACCCTGTCAAGAAAGAAATATTTCTCCTTTTTAGATGGATAAAGTAGGTACAATAAAATTCTCATAGCACCCGAGGACTAGGAAAATACTACCTTCACTTGTCGTTGGGGCACCTATGCCTATAGGGTCTTACCATTTGGATTATGTAATGCTCCAACCACATTTCAACGACTAGTACTAGGGTTATTTGTTGATATTATTCATGATTGTGTGGAGGTATACATGTATGACTTCATGGTATATGGAAATACTTACCATGAAGCCTTATATAACTTAGAAAAATTCCTTATCATATGCCAAGAAATGAACCTGTCTTTAAGTCATTATAAATGTAAAATGTTTTTGACTAAAGGAGTGGTTCTAGAACATCACGTTTCATCTGAAGGGATTAAATTCGATCCTGCTAAGATTGAGGTCATCGTCAAACTTCCACCCCCCAAGACTCAGAAAGAGGTGAGAATATTTCTTGGACATGCCGGATACTACCGACGGTTTATTGAAAATTTCACAAATATTGTTGTACCCATGTTTGGATTGTTAATAAATGATGTTGATTTTCTTTGGACTGAGTAGTGTCAAACCAAATTTGAAAATCTGAAATCTAATTTGTCTATAGCACCAGTTATTAGAGGGGCCAATTGGGCTCTCCCATTTCACATATCCACTGATGCTTTTGAAATTGAAATAGGATGAGTATTAGGAAAGAAGAAGACCAACAATCCTATGCCATTTATTTTGTGACCAAGAACTTTTCCCATGCTAATTTAAAATTTACAGTCACCAAAAAGTAATTCTTAGAAGTAGTTCATGCTATCAATAAGTTTCACCACTACATTACAGGTTACAAAGTATTTGTACATATAGATCACTCTGCTATTAGATTTTTCATGAATAAACCCATAAGTAATGGCCGAGTGACTAGGTGGCTCCTGCTATTGCAATAGTTTAATATCATCGTTCTTGACTAACCTAGAAAGGAAATTTTGGTAGCTAATTTTCTTTCACGGATAAAAAATGAGGATGATGATATTCCCGTAGATGATAGTTTCCCAGATGAGCACCTTTTTTCCCTTTCTATAAATACCCCATGGTTTGCAGATATGGAAAACTATTTGGCTACTAGGAAGTTACCATCTCATTTGTCACCTTATGAAAAACATAGAATTATTATGCAAAGTGCCAATTACTCTTGGGTTGGCCATGACCTTTTTCGTATTGGCCCAGAATTGATTATTCATGGATGTGTTCGAGAAGATGAGATACGAGAAATTCTATGAATTTGTCATGATGGACCATGTGGTGGACATTTTTCTGACAAACGTACAACATATAAGGTGTTACATTCAGGTTACTATTGGCCTAACATTTTTAAGGATGTTGCCAAGTATGTGAGAAGTTGCGATAGTTGTCAAAGGATAGGAAGACTCATGTCAGCTGACAAAATTCCCTTACATGCCCAAGTCATGATAGAAACTTTTGAGAAATGGGCCCTTGAATTTGTAGGACCAATTTCACCCATGTCTCGTAAGAAAAATTATATTTTGGTTTGTACAGATTATGTCACCAAGTGGGTAGAGGAAAAATCCCTAATCAGGGCTACAGAAAAATCCATTGTCGAATTCATTTATGAATACATCTTTACCCTCTTTGGTGTGCCTCATGAAATTGTTATAGACCAAGGAACTCAATTCACTTCCAAGCTGATGAGAGAACTAACGGATAAATATGGGATCAAGCTCTGTAAGTCTTCTCCATACCAACCACAAGCTAATGGTCAGGTAGAGTCCACAAACAAAGTTTTGGAAGCTATCTTAACCAAGACTGTTCAATTGCATCATCAATATTGGGTTGATAGGCTTCTAGAGGTTTTGTGGGCATATCAGACCACTTGGAGAAACACCATTGGGCATACCCCTTATGAGCTAGTGTATGGGAAACAAGTACTTCTACTAATAAAATTCCAAGTAAGGACCTTTCATATTGCCGCAAAATTGGGATTAAACTTAGATGAGGATTAGAAACAATGAGCCCTATATTTAAATGAGTTGGATGAGATTAGGTAAGATGCTATCCAACAAACAATATTAGTCCAAAATTAGAGGATCAAGTGGCATGACAAGTTTATTAAGAAGAAAAAATTCCAACCTGGTGATTGGGATTTGTTGTTTGAATCCCGATTTAAAACATTTAAAGGTAAACTTACCACTTGGTGGTTGGGTCCTTACGAGCTAGTCACCATGTATGAAAATGGGGTTGTGAAAATTGAAACAATTGACGATGGACGAGTCTCCTTCGTAGTAAATGGACACCGACTCAAACTTTATCATAGACCCACTTCCAAACAAGATTGTCTATAGGTCATGTCAATTGAAAATTCATTGGCCTTAGTAGATGGGGAAGTCCCCCCTTGTTCTTGAATGTTTTTTTGAATTTTCAACTATACATATGTAAATATTTTTGAAATATGCTGATAGACAATTCTAGAGATTTATGTAGGTATTTATTTCACTAGGAGTAGACAGTTTCAAGGAGATATAAATGAGGTATTTTCCTTCAAAATATTTCTATATTTGAACCTCGTTGTCTGCTAAGCATCAATTGAATAATGATTTGCTATAATTAGCCACATTTTTGCAAATATTTCTAGCTTCTTTTTCTCAAGGCATCTTTAATAACAACTGCTCGTAAACCTTCACCACTAGATATAAGGAAGTGATACCTTGACCATCAAACTTAGAGGTTACTCATACAATTTTCCCAAGAACCCTAAGTAAGTGAGTAAAGTATATTTATTAAAGAGTAACAAGGAGTTCTGATTAGTGGTTAGCCATGGAAACATCACAATAACAAAAAAAGAAGAAAGTGTGTTGAGCCTAAAGATACCTTTCTATTCTTTCCCAATGGTACCATCCACTACACACTAAAAATGCTTGATTATATCATATATTTAGATAGGAAACGCCCACTTAAGTACCCTTACATCATGACAATATATAAGGAATATATAAAGGAAATTCATCCTCTAACATAAATATCATCCTAATCTAAAAAAAAGAAAAGAAAAAAGAATTTTTTTTTTTTTCCAGAGTTGTCCCCCCATATTCTTGCACAAATCAATATTATATTAAAATATTAAAATATGGACGACCAATATTTGAGGGTGTAAGAGGCTAACCTGTCGGGATACTGAACATGTCTGCTAGCAGTGAGTACCAACTTGTGGTATGACTAGGTAAACCTACCAGAGTACTGAACATGCTTGATGGTAGCATGGCATTCTACCTAGCGAGGATGATAATATGAAAAACAATTAACAAATTCCTAAATCTTAAACTTATCCTAATGTATGACATTACTTGTATACAAAGATGACACGAAGTATGTATGGTTAAGCTAAGGATAATGACCTCCATAAATCTTCCATTGGGAACTAACTTTTAGACTATATTGAAACTCTCTCGCCTACCTCTTCTTAACTATATGTAGGATATTCTATCCTATAGGTGGGGACATATTCTAACCATCTCATCAGACCGATATGTGAAATTTATCTCTACACTTAACAAGCCGTAAATCTTCAACTATTGGGAGAATTGACTAGTTTCCTATATTTTTATTGTGAGGTGTCACACTACTTAGGAGTGGGGGAGGGGTTTCATGAGCTGACAAATGAAAACACTGCCTATCTATAATACATGAGAAGAAGAAGTAGAATATTTGTAAAAATTTATGTATATTTTTTTCATGATACAGGTTATTATATCAACAATTATTTTTTATTGAAATGCTCACTGTGTGTTATAAACCTGATGTATATTTCTTCGACATGCCACTTAACTAGTTTTTCTCTATAGACTGTTCATTTCAGACTATGATTACATGCCTTATAATATGAGAGACATAGGAACATATTGTTATGATGTGTGAGCACGATGGAAAAATAAGTAATAATGAAACACTCTTATCCTGACTCTGCTCCTGTTCACTATGGTTGTCAAAAGTGTTTAAGACTGAGTGTTATGGATAAAAAATCCATTACAGGATGAACAAATTTCATTTCACACAGGAGTACCATATGGAGTGCCATATGGAGTGTCGTATGGTGGAGTGCCATTTGAAAGACCATATGGGGTTCCATATAGACGACTGGATGACGCGTCATATGAAGGATCAGATGAGGTACATACACACAGTAAATGACCATGATTTTAGGTAACCGGGAATCATTTGAATTAATTTGGTTGTTCAAGATGTATGATGAGATAATTAAATGGAAATTGAGAGTTAAATGGTACAATATTTAAAAAAATTTTTATGATCAAATGTCCAAGTCGAAGACTTGGACATTGATCTAACTCCTTCATCATTACGATTGCCTCCAAAATATACTCTTCAAATTCAAAATTGGCGCACTCATACTCACACAACGAAACTCATGTGTGATTAATTCATCAATGAATTCAACCATTTCCACCTTGGGCACATTCAAAATTGGAGGGTTAGCTTAAATTGTTATATCATTCATGCATTGTGCCCATCCTCTGCCCAATTGCACTCATCCTATGTCCAATTCTGCTCCTCTATCCAATTCCACTCCTCTGGTCATTCTCCACACTATCACCATGCCCAAAAAATATGAGCCATCCCCCAATGTATACCTCTTTGCTATCCTCGAGTTTACACAGTGTAGGGAGGTCTTCCTTCGCTTAGGGTGGGGACTGTTCTTTGCCCATCTACAGGGCCATGATGATGGAGTTTCTCTACAATTCACCCTCAGATTCGATGGAAGGATGGTACACATGGGGTATTTGGCCTTATTGGTCTCTAAGGAGTCAATTTCCTCAGCCACAAAGCTTCCAAGAGTTGGAGATCGCTGGTTCAAACACCACCAGTTGTCATGGTCAAGCTAAAACAGGGTTTTCAAGCCTGAGTTTCAGAATGTTTTTGGAGACAAGGGATACTCCAAGGAGTGGATTAAAGATGAGCTAATTAACCCCCTGATAGTCACCACCATAATTATCACTTGTGAAGGTAGATATTTTGTTTTTAAAGCCTGCCATTTTCGATTGTTAGCTCATTTCCAATTCAATAAGCCATTGAATTTTCCTTTTTACTTCTTGAAAATTCTTGAGAAGATGTCTTCCCAAGTACGAAATAATGTGGACAATTCTCATAACATCCAATTCCACCAAAACCTCATCAAATTGATTGTTATAGTCGAGTTGGAAAAACAGGGGAAGACATGGGATGAGTTCATTTATCAATTTTCAAACCCCCATCTTACAATCAAGACCAACAAGAAGACACTTGATCTAGGGATTGTTACTCCATCCAAACTCCATTCTCCAAAGACTCCAAACCCTCCTACTCAAGATATCCCTCTACCGAAACAAAAGACCAAGAAACATGTTGATACCCCTGCAGCCTCATAGGGCAAGAAGACTAAGAAGCCTATTGATAACTCTCCAATGCCCTCAACATATATTGATCCCTCACCCAAAAAGCTACAAGAGGAAATTTAACAAGATTTCCTTGTAGTCCCTACAAATAGGAGAGGAGCCAATCGATTCAAAAGAGGATCTTTTCAAAAAAGTACCCGAAATACAAGTGGGAAGCCTAATGGAAAACACCCAGGCACTCCAGATCCGATACAAGTATATTCTGATCTTGAAATCCCCCATAAAATAATTAGGGAAGTTTCTACAGAAGAATTGGAGCCTGATAGAGAAGAAAAATTTGAACCCATTCCCCCTCATAAACCCTCTATTACTCCTACCTCAGAGATGCCTACACTAGATCCAAAAACTAATAGACTCTCTACATCCTTCAAGGGATCCAAGCCCTCCTCTGAGATATCTGATCATACTCCAGCCATTGAAAAATTACAATAGGAAAATGTTTAGCTGCTGCAACAGTTGGAGGAGAGGAAGACCATGGATAAACATCTTCACCATGACAATGCAATATTACAAGTAATGTGAATTCCCTCCAACAGTTGGTTGATCAAATGACCAATGACAATCATAGCCTCCATGCACAATTGAAACACCGCAAGAGGGCCAAGACAAAGTTTTCAGGGAAAGAAACTTCTAAAGTTAATCCATCACCTACTCAACAAGTCTAGTCATATTGGGAAATTGATTTTTGTTTGCAGTGGGACCTGCAAAATCTTAGGTGTGGGTGTAATGTTGGGCTCGTGATTTGCTTGTTTTATGATTATGATTGAATCATTTTTGTACCAGTATTATATGTGTATTTAACCATTTTAAAGAAGTTTTTGAAGAATTTTATATCAATTCATCATATATTTATACCTGGTATGTGAAATTGACATTTTATGATGGTTTTGAGTTAAATTCGATTTGATTTAATGTCTAAAAGAGTCTAATGAACGATCTGTGTGTCACAAGATGAATTTTCCATGTAAGTTTCCATGTGGTAGCTCGTTGGACACTCCATCCAACACCTGATCTTGTACTTCATCTGGCACTGCATCCGACACTACATCCAACACTTGGAGCATAGGTGAGTTGGAGGTTGTTATATTGGCGACTTGTGTTGGGCGAATTGGCGACCTGGGTTTTTTCCCCCCTCGTAGCCTCCAGCTACTGAGCTCTTGACATCTCATATTAAGCAATTGTGCTAATTGTTGAGTGGCTCGTTCAGTTTCTAGAAGCTAAAGGCTATTAGCACACATTTAATGGTATTTACCATTTTTAGAGGAGGTCGACCCTTCTAGTGGTCGACCTCTCAAATTGTAATCATTATAAATACCATGGTAGTGGCCATACAAAGTGTTAAGAATTGTTAGAATCTATTTTGCTGTGTAACTCAGACATTTCTGCAAACTTGTGCTAGACTGCATTTTTTAATTTAATGCTAGGACCATGTTGATTTAGCTCGCGATTTGTTGTTGAGGAGTAGCCATGACCTGTTGTGGGGCCCACTAGTGGTCTGGATGAATACTTAGATAGATAGATTGCATCTTTCAGTTGTGTAGTTATCATTTAATTCATTTCCTGTTATATGTATTTTATCATTTTAAATATTGTGTGTTTGTTGTTCACCATTTAATCGTTTAATTCCCTTTTTCCGGGTTTCTTGTAGGAGATAATTGTTAATATGTTGTCTTTTAATTGTTAGTGAGTGGCTTGCAAGATACTAACCTTGTTTGTGTGTTAAAATTCTAAATTGAATTTTTGTAGGTTAAAACAGAGTAGTTAGAAAAAAGTATTAGTTAACACAGAGTAGAAAGTTTGTTTTATAAGTTTCGATGGATTAATAGTTGCGAGTTTTGTTAATTTAATTCTTAGTTTTAGTCATGCTTTCCTGAATCTATTTTGCTTATCAATCTTGTTGTAATATTTTAAGATAGAAGTAGGTTTTTGATTATGTTTTTACAAGCATTTTAATTTGCAATCTGAGTTTAATTATGAAATTCCAGTTTTAAATATTGTTCTATAAGCATTCTAGTTTGAAATCTGAGTTTTTAATAATAGATTTAGCTTAGTTTAATTTATGAAATTTATGTTCTAGATTTAAATTGCAATTGCAATTTTAATTAGAAGTTTGAGTTTGAATTAGGCTTTTAGTTACGATTTTATAATCTTGCAAATTTACTTAAGTTAGTATAAGAGTGCATTTGAATTGAGCATAATAATGTTTTCTTATCATTGATGATTGATGCATGAATTGAGAGATCACATGGATTTTCAGGATAGTTAATATTTCTTCTATGATGGCTAAGATCTCGTTAGATTGCTTGATTCATACTTTTCATATATCCATAGAAGTTAATATTGAATTTATTCCTCTCAAGCGATCACTAATCATTAGATGCCATCGTGATGTCATAAGACACCGAAGACATAATCATCATCTTTGAAGTTTCTTGTTATTGTAGATTAAGAATAGTTTTGGTTAATCTTTGAATACTATCATGATGTTTTTAATTAAGTAGGTTAAGATTTCCCTTTGCAATTTAGAAATGATTATGAGTTTTATCTTAAGAATATAGTTTACTTGCTGAATAAGTTTTAATAAATTAGTTTGATTGTTTACTTGCTTACTTGTTTATGCTCATTGATTTGAATAGATTGATTAGATTAATTTGTTGTTTCTTCTTATTAAGTTGAATAGATTAAATAGATTACTTGTTGTTTCTCATTAGATTAAATAAGTTAACTTGTCCAAAGTAAGGTTTTCATTTACTTCTTTAGGAACAATCCATCGATCCATTGTTCAAAATTTTCTTAGTGTAAATAGTTCAAAGTTCTTAATAGGGTTTGCTCATTGATAGTAATTTCTTAAGTAGATTAACCCTTAGATAGACCATCTCCGTAGTTAGATCATAATTCCTCTAGATTTTCTACCTTGGCATATATAGTGCTACAACTCGAAGTTTACTTACCCAGGTTGAAAATTTAATTGAGGGATTTAGTGCATATAGAATAACCATCAACTACCAAGTCATGTTGTGCCTCAGTGTTCAAGGGAAGTGTCCTCTTTGTCAGGCTGCTAAATTGAAGCTTTTAAGTGACCTGAAACACTAAATTGTCAAACCAGGGTTGGTAAACTTCGAGCTGATACACAATATGTGCAGACAAGCATCTAGTCTCTATCTGAATGCTATCCTAAAAAGAAAACACACACCTATTATGAGAACTTGAATTCTAATAACTAACTCGAAACTAAGCATTTCCTACCAAGTCATAAACAGAAAAACAGTCTTGTGCTCAAATGCTGGTACTGCTATTTCTATTCAAAAGTGTAGTTCTACAAAATCATTCTACCTCTATGTTCAACCATCTACCATCAGCATTTTCGTTTAAGTCATGACACACAGGGTATTGTCAAAACTGCATTCATTCTGAGCATCAAAAACAAGTCTAATGTTATCTACAGGAAAATAGAGTATTATGCTACTAACTGGTACCAGGAGCTCCTTTTGTTCTAACTGTAACCTAACTGTTCTAAGCACGCAAGGAAACTACTGTCTAACAAAGAAAAATGCATGCTACTTCTGATTTATGCTCGAATCGAAAATGAAAAGTCAAATAATCACATGCATATTCTAACCCTATAGGCATCAGTCCTGT
Source organism: Picea sitchensis (assembly GCA_010110895.2). Taxonomy (NCBI): domain Eukaryota; kingdom Viridiplantae; phylum Streptophyta; class Pinopsida; order Pinales; family Pinaceae; genus Picea; species Picea sitchensis. The sequence continues at coordinate 181,479 of SNQJ01S0015741.1, forward strand.
GTTTAATATTCAACAATGTCAAAGATAATAGTGCGCTGTAATGACTCAATTGAGGAACAAATAAACACAATCCTGAAACTTTTAAAGTGTCGTGTAAGAAAACATTAACACACTGCGATGAGCTGAAACTATGATAAACTGAAACGAAATCTGTGAACGCTATGCTACCTCAAATGCGAGCTATAAAATATTGAAATAAACTAAAGCTACAACAGCACAAACTAAATCTATTACAAATTAAGGCAGCGACTTGCACCAGTTTGGTGGGCCCAACCAAACGGCACAAACGCTGTGGAAAACGAACAGAGACGATTAGATCATACGATGCAGATACAGTGTAACTCCACGCTTCATTAACTCATCAAAACAGTATTCAGATCATATGACAGTCAAAATATACGCAACAACAGTTTGTATTCAAGACATAAGTTCATAGCATAATCCAATAACNATAAACAGAAAAACAGTCTTGTGCTCAAATGCTGGTACTGCTATTTCTATTCAAAAGTGTAGTTCTACAAAATCATTCTACCTCTATGTTCAACCATCTACCATCAGCATTTTCGTTTAAGTCATGACACACAGGGTATTGTCAAAACTGCATTCATTCTGAGCATCAAAAACAAGTCTAATGTTATCTACAGGAAAATAGAGTATTATGCTACTAACTGGTACCAGGAGCTCCTTTTGTTCTAACTGTAACCTAACTGTTCTAAGCACGCAAGGAAACTACTGTCTAACAAAGAAAAATGCATGCTACTTCTGATTTATGCTCGAATCGAAAATGAAAAGTCAAATAATCACATGCATATTCTAACCCTATAGGCATCAGTCCTGTGTTTAATATTCAACAATGTCAAAGATAATAGTGCGCTGTAATGACTCAATTGAGGAACAAATAAACACAATCCTGAAACTTTTAAAGTGTCGTGTAAGAAAACATTAACACACTGCGATGAGCTGAAACTATGATAAACTGAAACGAAATCTGTGAACGCTATGCTACCTCAAATGCGAGCTATAAAATATTGAAATAAACTAAAGCTACAACAGCACAAACTAAATCTATTACAAATTAAGGCAGCGACTTGCACCAGTTTGGTGGGCCCAACCAAACGGCACAAACGCTGTGGAAAACGAACAGAGACGATTAGATCATACGATGCAGATACAGTGTAACTCCACGCTTCATTAACTCATCAAAACAGTATTCAGATCATATGACAGTCAAAATATACGCAACAACAGTTTGTATTCAAGACATAAGTTCATAGCATAATCCAATAACAATAGCAAACGACAACAGTAATAGTAACAACAGTAGTAGTAACCCATTCTCAGCAGTGATCCCAGGTTTTAATAGGAGTCTCATGGTTCATAACAGTCGAATAACAAAGATGCATAAAACAAACGGATCCCTGATCCGAGAATAGTCGTGGAATCAGTTAAAAACGTATTTCACAACTTCGTGACACGTAGTGTCACGAAGTGTTTAGGATGAAGAATAATCGATCCAGGTTGATCATTATGCTCTCGAGCACTCTGTGGCGACGACTCCAGCTGGCCTGTGATTCTTTCTATCTCTCTTTCGAACCATAACACACATCATAATGCACAGATCTTGAACGGCTCCACTGGTACCTCCACGAGTGCGAGTTGGTACCTGGTACCGGCATCCTGTTCCAAAAATAGCAGTGGTACCTAACCCAAGTGATATTAGTCCCATTATCAATTTAAAGCATTAAAGTGCATAAAAATAGTTTGAAATGCAAAGATACCTTAGGTGACACCTTTGAATGATAGGGAGCTGTTAATTATGTCAACATGAGGTCAAAAGGGTGGTACTGGCATATAAATGGAGGTCTGTGGTATATAATATAGGCAAAGATCATGGTCAAAACCGGGGACCAACACTCTTCGAGAGTCAACCATCACAAATTTCCAGTTTCAATACCCGTCTCAGTCCATACTCATTTGATTCACCATCTTACATCTCTATGTTAGTTTCGTGTCGAGGATGGGGGATACATCAAGGCCCTCCTTCGAAGAGTATTTTCCTATCGACTTGAACACATCATCTGAGAATTAGAATTAGAAAACAATTAGTACCTTGGGACCTGCATGCCTCAATGGCAGGCCTCCAACCATCCGAAAGTGGGTTTACATCATTGACCTCTGATCGAATGACTCCAAGAATGTTCAACTTCAGATAGTTTATTCACATTCATTGGATTGTACTAGAGTACCTTGGGAATCATTGACATCACTGGTGATTTCCCTCGCACTTGTTAACATTTTACCTCAATGATCAGTAATCAAGTGGTTTCTACCATGTTCAACAACAAGACATCTATTCACATGGATAGATTTGTACCACATCAGGATTGGGATGAAGACCCTGGGTCGAGCATTCACTCTATTATTTGTTTTCCCTCGGCTGTGAAGGAGACCTTTTGAGCATGTCAATATACTGTCAAATATATCCACTTTGTATTGGTTCGTGGCTTTGTTTTATCATCTCATAGATCCACTGTGTATTTCTTGTGGCTATGATCAATTCATGTCATGGAGGTATAGATCCACATTGTATCCTTGGTGACTATACCCTTAGTTAGTATCAGCATGGATCCGCAATGTATTTGTTGGCAGCCATACCTTAAGTCCTTTGTTACTCAAGCATAGGTATACCTGCCTTGGGCTTGAAACATATGATAACATTTGATTGATGGTTGTTTGCAAATTCTACCAGGTTCTGTGACTCCATACCCTTGCCTCGAAAATATACAAATCACTTCAGTCATTATCTTCCATCTTCTGACCTTGCACTTGAGGCTGCAATCTGTTACACGTCAAAATTCCTCACTTCGATAATGTCCCATTATCATTATTGCAAGTGTCACACTTTTGTTCCGAGTGTCGCAAATGTCACATTTTTGTCCTGCATATGTCGCATTGTGAATGACACCATAGAAACACTTGATACATCCTCTAAGACATGTTAGAAGAGGAAAACACATCATTTGGAAATATTAGCAAAATATTTTGCCTTGAGAAATGGTCATCTTAAACTATTTTTTGGAAGATCAATGCTCCCCTACTCACATGCAGGGAGCACTAGTACTCCTTGTCCACTTAGAAGGGAGTGTTGCAATGATATGTTGTTAGATTTAAGGGAGCATCGATTCATTGAGAGAATAATGGGAAGAAACACCCCTTATATATAAGGACAACTAGAAATTATCTGAGTTGGTTTGGCTCGAATCCAAGCTTTAGGCTACATCTAAGGGAGATACCACAACTAATGGAGTCATATCCTCAACCTATTCCAAATATAACTAAGGTGTTTGAGCCTCTCAAAGCCTATAAAAGGAGGCATTATCATGGTGAAAAGAGAGGATAATATCATCAAAAAGTATTTTCATTCTGATAGTGGATATTTTGAGCAAGGGGTTGGACAAGGAGGACTTGGAGAGGTTGTTGCAACTGCATCTACAGATTGTAAGTGCCTTGTAATGTTCTCATTAATATATTATTGGTTTGTTTCCTTTAATTTTGTTTATGATTACATAGGCTTGTATTTTTTTTTTAATTTAGTTTAAACTAATCTTGGTAGAATAGAAAGCATGCATTGTCTTTTCTTTTTATTGGATTGCAGATCTCATTAAAGGGATTGAATATCAAGTTTAGCCTAGACTAAGCAAGGACAAACTTTAGAAAAAGGTACATCATACTTTCTTCCTCTTCTCCTTTTAATAGTTTAACTACATTTAAAGGAATGTTAGTGTCCAATGTTAGCATATTTCTGTCTTGGTAAAAGGGGTCTAGGATCCAAGAGGATATTCACCTATCCACATGGGAATTTTCCTACAACACACACCCAAACAAAATTGTATATCATAAAGACATACATTCATATAATGTTGTTTGGGGACCTTTGATGAGTATATTATGATGAGTGAATATTTTGGTGTGCAGGTTGTGGGAAGTGTATATACCAATCACAATGAGTGGGATTGTTCCAATAGATTTCAATCCCAACAACACTAATATTAATTTATCTTTTTAAGGATAAGCAATATTCATCTTTGTCATGAGTGAAAAATCATTTTTATGGGTTATATCTTTGTGTGTGTGTGTGTTTCCAAGTTTCATTTATCTTACTAGGTAGTGAAACATTGATCTTAATGATTGCGATGACTTTATGAAATTAAGTTTTTAAACATATTCTTGCAAGTGATTTAATCAAATATCAATTTATTATAGTTGTGAATTGAATTTGGAATTTGACAAGTGATTCCTTGGATCAATTATTCCACTTGTTATTTTTCTCAATAATCAACATAAAAGGAAATACCATGTATTTATTATTAGTGTGAATGGTCTACTTCTTAGTTAATCTTGATTTAGTGGACATTTATTGTAGACAAGTGTGACATTGTAATCTAACTTAGTAATCCTCATTAATTGTTAAGAACCTGAATAGATCTACAAATATAATCACCACCACACTTTATTGTAGAAACCCTTGAGGTAGGGCAACACCATACAATGGATCCTATTATGGAAGGGATCCTCTCATGTTCACTTGCCTCTTCGAGGGAGCATCCTCCTATTGATCTACAGCTCACAATACAATAATTCTCTTCAAGTCTCATTGCATTGCTTGAATCTCTTTACATAGTGATATCATCACCTAAGAACATTCTAGAGGAGGAATCTTCTAGAAATAGAACCTTCTAAGAAGTCCTCTTACATTTATTATATCTAATTACCCATTTATTATATATAACTACCATAGTGGGCCTTATTTAATAATATAGTGGACCTAGTCCACCTTACATTGAATGACCTCCACTATTATCACTATGGGCCCTCTGGGCCCCCACACTACCTCTATAGCTACCTTACATTCCATCCCCCTTATGAAAGTGTTGTCATCAACGCTTGATGTACAACCATATACCAAGGTCCCATGGATAATTGTGGACCATAATGCTGAACAAGATTGAAGAACCAAGGTCCCATGTAAAAAGAAAATCCACCATGTTGAAGTAGTCCAACCACCATTGTAAGCTCGGGTCCCATGTCCAAGTGTTCATGTGAACTCCCTGTGGAAGATTTTGGAACCCAATAACCAACTCCAAATGATTCTCCAAATACTGACACCTATCATGTGGATCCAAAAAAGAAGATCCATCCACATAGTGGAAAAGGGTCGTAGCAAAATCTGGAAGGAATAATACCACTGTAGAATATGCAGACTGAACACTGGTAACTAGCTCTTGATGTGGGACATTGATGTTCTCTACAGAAGGTGGAGTAGAGTCATCAAATAAAATATGGAAGTGGTTATCATCCCATAAATGACGACTATCCATATACCAATCATCACAATCATCCTCAAAATCATACCAAGCATATATTTCTTGATTATATTCATCCCAGATGATGTCTTCCATAAGAAATCTCTCCTGCATGATATCTAATGAACTACAAAGACTATTATTGAGGCCATCTACAAGGTCATGAAATTTGTCATGCAATGTGTCATACAATTGAGATTTGAATGCTTCAAGAATTTCTTTGAGGTTTTGAGAAGAAATAGCCATCTAAGCACCCTATGAACCCTTCGGTCCCACAAACATCACGAAAAAACCCAAAAAAATAGAACAAGTTACAACAGAAAATCGCGGTTTTTTTCTAAAAAAACCCTAAAACACTGTTGAATTTAAAATGCTCATAACTTCACTTCCCGGACTTTGTTTCGGATGATTTGTTTTTTGAAATTGGGTGAAATTGTGAGAGGAACTCAGATAAGAAATTTTATTGAGAAAATTCGGCCTCTATCTGCTACATAAATAAAAACAAATCACGTCGTTGTCTGCGGAAAAAACCCAAAAAGTTATGGAATGTCACGACCCTCTTTTTTCTTCTCCGAAAAAAAATCTACAAAAATAAAAAATATTTTCCCACAATGTCTGCCAATGAAAGTGATTTGATACCACTTGTTAAGAACCCAATACTAAATACAAAGCACCACAATAGATATAGAAAAAAAATATAGAAAAACACAACTTTATTATATCAAACCCTTTTCTACAAATTTTTCACAGAAATATACTGAAAACTTCGAGAATGTCGCGGCCCTCAACCTGAATAGATCTACAAATATAATCACCACCACACTTTATTATAGAAACCCTTGAGTTAGGGCAACACCATACAATGGATCCTATTATGGAAGGGATCCTCTCCTGTTCACTTGCCTCTTCGAGGGGGCATCCTCCTATTAAGCTACAACTCACAATACAATAATTCTATTCATGTCTCATTACATTGCTTGAATATCTTTATATAGTACGACCATCACCTAAGAACATTCTAGAGGAGGAATCTTCTAGAAGTAGAACCTTCTAAGAAGTCCTCTTACATTTATTATATCTAATTACTCATTTATTATATCTAACTACCATAGTGGGCCTTATTTAATAATATAGTGGACCTAATCCACCTTACATTGAATGACCTCCACTATTATCACTATGAGCCCTCCAGGCCCCCCAACTACCTCTCTAGCTACCTTACATTCCATCCCCCTTATGAAAGCATTGTCCTCAATGCTTAATGTACAACCATATACCAGGGTCCCATGGATAATTGTGGACCATAATGCTGAAGAAGACTAGAGAAGTAAGGTCCCATGTAGAAAGTAAAGCCACCATGTTGATGTAGTCCAACCACCATTGTAAGCCAGGGTCCGATGTCTAAGTGCTCATGTGAACTCCCTGTGGAAGATTTTGGAACCCAATAACCAACTCCAAATGATATTCCAAAGATTGACACCTATCATGTGGATCCAAATAAGAAGATCCGTCCACATAGTGGAAAAGGGTCGTAGCAGAATCTGGAATGAATAATACCACTGTAGAATATGTAGACTGAACGTTGGTAACTAGCTCCTGATGTGAGACATTGATGTTCTCTACAGAAGGTGGAGTAGAGTCATCA
>SNQJ01S0015741.1:190519-229311 GCA_010110895.2 Picea sitchensis
ATTGGTTTGCAAAACTTGGAGTCCAAGGAAATAGTGCAAAAATCCTAAGTCTGTCATTTCAAATTTCTTCTTAAGGCTATTTTTCACATGGTTTAAAAGTTTTGAGTCAATACTAGTAAGGATAAGGTCATCAACATAAAGGACAAGGATTATGAGATGGCTTCCTACTTTCTTGGTGTTAACACATAAGATTGTATGGGTCAAACAAATTCACCTTAGTTTTGTTCTTTGAGTCATAAAACATTTCAAAAATGTTTTTTTTCAATAGTAGACCAAGGAACAAAAACGTCCTTTAGTTTATGCACATGTGTTATGATTCCAGATAAATTTCAAAAATACAATTGTTATAGGAGGGTTCTTGCACTTTTGAACAACTAGTCTTCAAGTCAGTTTTTCAGGGGTTTTGAGAAGGCGTTTGCAGTTCTTGATGACTCCATTGTGTAGCATACATCATAAGATTTCCAAAAATAACACTTGCAACCAAAAAATACTCTAGAAAGGCCTCCAAACACCATCTCAAAGACCACGTTGTGTTACTGCTGAGAGCACGTTGTGCTTCTGCTATTTTTGAGTGACTAACTTAAAAATTGTATTCTGAACAAATTAGAAAGTATTTTTGAAACCTAGAGGAGGTTTTTTTTCATCACATACCAAATAAAAAAAAAAACTCTCTCAGTTTTGCAAAAAGTGTTATGGTTAGAGAGATATTTTTCTACCTTTGAGCCCTATGTTTTCATAAAAGTTTGAGAACTTTGGTCAAATTTTGGTATTTTGGCAATTTCATGATGCACAAAAACACAACGTGCTCACTCTACGCTTTTTATCAAAGGCTCCAATGGAGGTCAGCCTTGCATGGATGGATGAATTTTGATTTGTACATCCTAGATATGTCTTTGGTTTTCCATGAAAGTTCCTAATTTTGGAGGAAAACTCAGAAAACACCCCAAATTTCATGTTTCTTCCATTGTTTTTCAACCCACGCTACGCTTCTGGAGTAAGCTCGGGGAAATGAATTTTTGAGTGTCTTATAGGTGGTTTTTTGCAAGTTTCAAGGTTCAGTTGGTTAAAGGAAATCCAAGGATACCTTATCCAACATTCATATTAGAAAAAATATGTATAAAATATATCTCAGAAGCTCCTCCAAGTGCACGCTACGCTTCTATCAAAATGCGCTATGGAATGTGCTGCATAAACTTTGTTCTAAGACTATTGAACTAAAAATTTTGACCATTTGAATTACGGGAGGATTTCCAGGTGAACCAGGATGAATTTTAAAAATCCCAATGAGGTTATTGTCAAGTACAGACCCAATAACATTAACCTCTTTCATTTTTTACACAGGTGTCATGGATTGGGAGATTCGAAAGAATCTTTGAGCCCTATTTTTCATTTTTCATGATTTCTTGTTTGAGACATGTTTTTTTGACACCTATTGCGGCCATATGGAGATGAATTTAATGAAAATTGGGAGAGGTTGTTCTTCATAATGATCTTATATACAAAAACCATTCTCATATTTTACACAACTGTTATGGTTTGAAAATTACAAGTTTCATTTTGAAGCCTATTTTTTAGAATTTCACCTCATGAAAAGTAGGAAATGAGTTAAAACGTGTCATTTTTTGTTTGTAGTTGTTTCTATTTAGGAAAGGGGTTGGATTTAGAATGGGTGAGATGGAGAGGACCTATATGGATATATATTAATTGTACAAGAGGGTAGGGGGTTTGGATTCATGATCCAAGAGAGATGAGAAAGCTGTAGGAGGCACTTTGTCTGTGATCATTGTAACCCTGAGGGGATTCTGTTTTTGTAAACATTTATGTTATTGAAGGTTCATGATATTCATGTTATCAGATTGTATCTCTTGTTTTATTTTCCAATTTTTCTTCTTACTTGAATGAATTGTACACCTTGAGGATCATGGTTGCCTTTGATTAATGGATTCTTGAGCATATGAGGATCTAATGTATTTTTCCTATTAGTCACTGTTTACATTCAAGTACCTTGAATTCATTTATGTAGAGAGGATCTCTGCCTTATGGATGTTATTCTTTGTGTTATATTTTGCTTCCTCTATTCAATAAACCTTTATCTGATATGCAGATTGATTGCATTTAATGAGCAGGTTGTTTGCTTGACTCCATAGCCCAATGGTCCATCATTGATTTACAACAACTTACTGTCCTTCCCCTTGTTTTCTTTTTCTTAATCCACAAAACTGATCAAGTATTTTTATTTCTATGTTACCAAGCTTACTCTCATTTGTAGTCTGGGAGTGACTCTTGGAGTGATAACATAAATGGCGTCGTTGCCGACAACAGATTTGAGTAGATTGAAGAGCTCCTTGGGAAGAATGAAATATATCCAACTCTTGATGGTAGACAAAAGAGGGATATATAAAATTGACTATAATCATCTACCCGGGAGGATCTGGTTGATAGAAAGATGAAGGGGATGAATTCTAAATCCAGGTATCATTTCATTAGTCTTCTACATGAACTTTTGTTGTTCTTATCATCTCTTTCATGCTTTTCCCTTCGCATGTAAAAATGATCATTTTATGTTTTGTGTATTCAGGTGATCATCATCCTTCTTTTATACATCTGTCTTTAGAAAAAAAGGAAATCTTGCAGCCTTATGTTGTTGATGTTGATAATATATCCTCATCATAGCTTGTTTCTAAAGGTGAGTTATGCATTCCAATTCCTCCTAAATATGATCATTCTTGTGACTTTGTGGAGGTTCAAATTGATTCAAAACCTACTCAGAATTCAACAGCTTTTTCCTTAATTTATGAGCCTTTCCATCAACTTGTTATTCCTCATAATCATCCCACTGCTTTTCAAACTAAAATTAGAATGGATATTTTCAAGCCTTTGAGGTTTCCCTATCTCCTTAATCCTTATCCTCTTGACTGCCTTGAGTATCTTCCTTGGTTTTCTGGAGAGGATCATGTCACAATTGAGAGGCATCTGGGGGCCTTTGAGAATTTTGTTGATCAATTTGAGATTGTTCATGATGATGTGATCATGAGATTGTTCTCTAAGTCTTTGTTCAAAGATGCTTCTATTTGGTTTAAGGGTCTAAGATATTATTCCATTGGCTCTTGGATCGAGTTATCAAATAATTTTTAGAAGCATTGGGGTGAAAATCTCTTGATTTGTATCTCTTTGATTTTTATGCATTTAAAAGAGAGGAGGACGAGGCTTTGCTTGTCTTTAATTGAAGGTTCTACAAAACATATCATGATATGCCTTTAGAGATCCGACCTACAGAGACTACTGCCATGGTATATTATGTTATGGGTCCACATTTAGAGATTTCCCTTCTCTTGTTATAAAGGAAGTCTTCATCCTTAAGACAGTTGTTTGAAGATGCAAAAGAAGTGGAGGAGAACATACGTGCTTCCAGGAGGATCCGTGATCCAGATTGTTTTGAAAATCTGCATTCACATCAGCAAGAATAATGTCAGTATAGTTCATATTTTGAGAAATAAGGTAATGAATGTGAAGCATATTTGGAACAACAACAAACATGTGAGCTTATTTCAGATTTGCATATGAACTCTTCAACATTTGCAGAGTATTCTAGAGATAGGTATGCATGTAAATTTTATAATCAATTTGTAAACCATGTTGAGCATGTGATAACTGATGATTGCATAGGAAACTACATGTTCCTAGATTATCATAATCCTTGTCATTTAAACACTTATCTATCATCATCTTATGATCATGATTATGAAGAGAGGAAAATTTCCATTTTTGATGATCACAAGTTGCTCTCAAGAGAACAAGAAATTCATCACTCTTCCAACAAAGAGGTTGTCATGGTTGAGTAGGTGTTTTCCTTGGATCAACATGTTTATGATCTTGGTTTCAAATACTCGGTGGAAAACTTCATGGAATCACACATTTCAGAGAACTTGAAAATTTCAGATTTCCTTAGCTCGCCAATGTTTCCGAGTGAGTATGGTTTCCTGAACAAGGTTTTATCACTGCTACTATATTTCAGATATCATCTATTGATTGGTGTTATGGACAAGATTCCTTCAGTCATGAAGTTTCTTGAATGGTTACTATGGAAATTTTCCTTTACTTGAGCAATGTTTTGATCTGGTTAGGGTAGGGTATCATAGGTAATAGGCTTGCCTCTCGAGCATTTGCTTTCTTTCAGTTTGCAGCAGGTTTATCAGTCAGTTTGCTTAAATAAGTGGCATATTTTAGCAGTGTTTCATAGGTTTGTTGCAAATATGACTCCATATCCCAATGGATAAGGCAACTAGAACTGCATGTTCTTGGGAGATCACAGGGAGCATGCCATCCCCTGTGGAGCTAGATGTTAACACATAAGATTGTATGGGTCAAAAAAACTCACCTTATTTTTGTTCTTTGAGTCATAAAAAGTTTCAAAAAGTTTTTTTTTTCAATAATAGACCAAAAACTCCTTCAGTTTATGCACATGTGTTATGATTTCAGAAAAATTCCCAAAATACAATTGCTATAGGAGGGTTCTTGCACTTTTGAACAACTAGTCTTCAAGTCATTTTTTCAGGGGTTTTGAGAAGGCGTTTGCAGTTCTTGATGAATCCATTGTGTGGAAGACATCATAATATTTCCATCCATACCACTTGCAGCCCAAAAATACTCTAGGAATGCCTCCAAACACCATCTCAAAGACCACGTTGCGTTTCTGCTGAGAGCATGATTCACTTCTGCAATTCTTGAGTGAATAACTCCAGACTTGGATTTTGAACAAATTAGAAAGTATTTTTGAAACACGGAGGAGGTTTTTGTTCATCACATACCAAATAACAAAAATCTCTCTCAATTTTGCAAAACGTGTTATGGTTAGAGAGATATTTCTCTACCTTTGAGCCCTATGCTTGTAGAAAAGTTTGAGAAGTTTGGTCAAATTTTGGTATTTTGGCAATTTCATGATGCACAAAAACACAACGAGCTCATGCTATGATTTTTATCAGAGGCTCCAATGGAGTTCAAACTTTCATGGATGGATGACTTTTGATGTGTACATCCCAGATATGTCTTTGGGTTTCCATGAAAGTTCCTAATTTTGGAGGAAAACTCATAAAACATCCCAAATTTCATGTTTCTACCATTGTTTTTCAATTGGCGCTACACTTTTGGAGTAAGCTTGGGGAAATGAAGTTTTGAGTGTCTTATAGGTGTTTTTTTGCAAGTTTCAAGGTTTAGTTGGTTAGAGGACATCCAGGGCTATTTTATCCAACCTTCATATCATAAAAATATGTATAAAAGCTATCAAAAAAGCTCCTCCAAGTGCACGCTACGCTTCTGTCAAAATGCACTATAGAATGTGCTGCAGAAAATCTGTTATAAGACTGTTGAATTGGTATTTTTGACCAGTTGGATTCCAGGAGGATTTCCGAGTGAGCTGGGATGAATTTTCAAAATCCAAATGAGGTTATTGTCAAGAACAGACCCAAGAACATTAATCTCTTTCTTTTTTCACACAAGTGTGATGGATTGGGAGATTCGAAAGAATCTTTGAGCCCTATTTTTCAGTTTTTCCTGATTTCCTGTTTGAGACATGTTTTTGTGACACCTATTGCAACCAGCTAGAGATGAATTTAAATAACGAGCTTATATACAAAAATTGTTCTCAGATTTTAAACAACTGTTATGGTTTGAGAATTACAAGTGGCATTTTGAAGCCTATTTTTCAGAATTTCACCTCCTGAAAAGAAGGAAATCAGTTAAAACGTGTCATTTTTTGTTTGTAGTTGTTTCTATTTTGGGAAAGGGGTTGGATTTCGAATGGGTGAGATGGCAAGGACCTATATGGATATATATTAATTGTACAAGAGGGTAGTGGGGTTGGATTCATGAGCCAATAGATATGAGAAAGTTGTAGGAGGCACTTTTCCTGTGATCATTGTAACTCTGAGGGGATTTTGTTTTTGTAAACATTTATGTTATTGAAGGTTCATGATATCTGTGTTATCGGATTGTATCTCTTTTTTTATTTTCTAATTTTTCTTCTTACTTGAATGAATTGTACTCCTTGAGGATCATGGTTTCCTTTGATTAATGGATTCTTGAGCATCTGAGGATCTGATGTATTTTTCCTATTAGTCATTGTTTACATTCAAGTACCTTGAATTCATTTATGCAGAGAGGATATATGACTTATGGATGTTATTGTTTGTGTTATATTTTTCTTCCTCTATTCAATAAAACTTTATCTGATATGCAGATTGATTTCATTTAATGAGTATGGTGTTTTCTTGACTCCATAGCCCAATGGCCCATCATTGATTTACAACAACTGACTGTCCTTCCCCTTCCTTGTTTTTTTTTTCTTAACCCACAAAACCAATCAAGTATTTTTATTTCTATGTTACCAAGCTTACTCTCATTTGTAGTCTGGGAGTGACTCTTAGAGTTATAACACTTGGTATAGACATTAGGATCAGAATGGCATCCAGAGAATCTAGTGGCAATAAGAAAGTTGTCCATTTTGGCATACCAAGCTCCGAGAGCTTGCTTGAGACCATAAAGAGATTTCTTAAGGAGACAAACAAGGATAGAGTCATTATGGACATAGCCAAGAGGTTGTTCCATGTAGATTTCTTCTTGCAAATATCTGTTCAAGAAGGTGGAATTAACATCCATCTGATGGACCTCCCATTTATGTGAGGCAACAAGGGCAAGAGCAAGGTGGATGGAATTAATTTTGGCTACAGGGGAAAAGGTTTCATTATAGTCAATTCCTTCAACTTGAGACAATCTTTTGGCAACTAACCGAGCCTTGTGTCTTTCAACACTTCCATCTGATGCATACTTATTTTTGTAGACCCATTTTCATCTAACAAGTTTTCTTCCTTTTGGAAGGGGTACAAGATCCCAAGTATCATTTTCCATTAAATAACGATACTCTTCATTCATTGTTGTATCCCAATCTGGATGACTTGAAGCTTCTACAAATGTCTCTGGATCATGAGTTTTTGAAACTTGAGACAAAAGAAAAGAGGCTCGCTAGAACTGTGAATGTGTCTGATTCTTATCTGAAGGATCACCGACAAGATCACCAATTGCTTCTTGTGTTGAATGAACCCATCTAGGAAGCAGTGGAGCTGGTGTTGGTTCGGGTTCAAAGGACTCATCTAGAGGAAGGTGAGCAGGCGGAGGTGGATTTTCATCCTCAGTGTCATCATCTGAAGAAGAAACTGGAATAGAAGAAGGAACAAACGTCAAATATGGCTCGCAGGCCGAAGAAGGCACAACCGCTGAATTAGGCTCGGAGGCCAAGGAAGGCACAAGCGTCAAATTAGGCTCGCAGGCCAAGATATTTTCATCAAATTTAACATCTCTTCTAATAATGATTTCATTACAATGTGTTTGAAGAAGTCTATAACCTTTGACATCTTCAGAATAACCAACAAATATACACTTCTCACTTTTAGGCTGCAATGCTTTCCTTTTCTCATCAGGAATGTGAGCCTATGGTATACTGCCAAATACACGAAAGTGACTTACATCTAGTTTAATTTTAGTCCAAGGTTCTTTCGGTGTTATATTTTTAAGAGCCTTTGTGGTTGTGTGATTTACTATGTAATTTGCATAGTTGATGGCTTCTGCCCAATACTTGAGACTTCATCCCTTAGATTAGATCATACAATTAGCCATTTCTTTTAATGTGCAATTCTTTCTCTCAACAACACCTTTTTGTTGTGGTGTATATGGAACAATGTGTTGCATTTGGATTCCCTATGTAGTGTAGTAAATTGTAAAATTATTGTTCACATATCCGCCTCCATTATTTGTTCTTAACCTTTGAATTTGATGTCCATATTGCTTTTCTACAAGGGCCTTGTAGGCCAAAAACTTTTCAAAAAATTTGCTCTTAAGTTTTAAGAAGTAAACCCAAGTATGTCTAGAAAAGTCATTAATGAAAGTTAAGAAATACTTGCACCCAGCAAAAGAAGGAGAACAAAGTGGACCACACAAATCACTTTGAAAAAGATGCAAAGGACCCGAGGCGTGCCAAGAGGCACGTTTGTCAAAACTGTCCCGATGATGTTTTCCAAGAACACAAGCAACACAAACACCATCTCTGCATGAAACAAGAGGAAGACCAGTCACCATCTGTTGATTACATAGTTGTTGCAATGAGCGATAGTTTAGATAACCAAACCACTCATGCCAAATTTTTCTCAAGTCATCGCTATGAGCAACAAAAACTGATGAAAATGATGATGATCCTTGATTACAACTTGGTGAGGTGAAAACTTTACGGTTTTACCTTCACCTGAATGCGTGATTTGATATACTGATAGAAGGTTACAAGAAAGACTTAGAACACATAATGCATCATTGAAATGATAGTTTTCTACTTGAACTATTCTAGATCCTTCAACACTAAAAGATCTATCAACACCAACAAATATTTTCTTGGTGTTACATTCATTTAGAGTAGAAAATATGGCTTTATCCTTAGCCATATGATAAGATGCTCAAGAATCAATAAGCCACTCATTAGAAGAAGAAGTAGAAATTGTATTAAAGGAGAAACCAGAAGCAAAAAGTGCATGTCCATGAGAAGAAGAAGAATAAGTAGAATCCATACGGATGTTGTGCTTCTTCATCGTTGCTTCTAAAGCTTCCATCTTCTTGAAACCTTTGGACTCATCATGACCATATTTATCACAAAAATTGCAATGTTTGTCAGTATTCTTACTTTATATTTTGCTCCTTTGTCACCATTAGGAGAGAAAGTTGTTGGAGTGGGTTTGGGATCCTTATATTGCTTATTGTTGTGGCGAGGATGTTGCTTCTTGGTATTCTTGGGTTTATCTTTCTGATGGATGACTAAGGCTTTGTTAGAGGTACCTGCAGTGTTGATCACTACAAGTTGTACAAGCTTATATTGCTCTCTAATC
The DNA here is from genome assembly GCA_010110895.2 of Picea sitchensis. Classification (NCBI taxonomy): domain Eukaryota; kingdom Viridiplantae; phylum Streptophyta; class Pinopsida; order Pinales; family Pinaceae; genus Picea; species Picea sitchensis. The sequence continues at coordinate 199,441 of SNQJ01S0015741.1, forward strand.
AAATCATCACAAAATTTCTCAAGACTATGTTTTTTATAAGCTACCCCTAGAGCCTCTTGCATGGCATAAAAGGTAGATACAAACACAAAATATGCACTACCTAGCTTAGAGAGTATAAGATAGTTGCAATGCTCTTCTTCTATCTTTATCTTACATTCTTCACATAAAAGTATGAGTGTTTTAAAATTAGATAGATAGTCTTCAATGCAAGAAAAATCATTTGGACTTAAAGTTAGTACTTGATTTTCTAATTGTTGTGCTCAAATAATATTGTGTTTACCAAACACAAATTTAATCTTGTCCCAAGCTTCTTTGGGTTGATCAATTGATTCAAGGTGGAACCTTAAACCATGAGAGATTGACATTCTGATTAATCCACATGCTTCATCATTCCTATTATCCCATTTAAATTTCTTATCAGCATCAGTGGGTGTTGTTTCCTTTCTCAGGGTAATCTGGTACAAGCCTTTACTTCTTAATAAATCCTTCATATGAGATTTCCATTGGAAGTAGTTGGTGCTAGTAAGAAAGAGATTGCTTGTAGAATCCATATTAAATATGAAGATAATATGGATTTAAAAACTGAAACTGATGATCTGGATGGAAAGATCTTGAAAAGTTATGCAGTTTAAAAAAAAAATGGCACTGAAAACAGACTTCGGATGTGAGAGTTATTCCCTTTAGAAAAAAGTCATAAACTATAACCAAAGGACCATGTGGTAGTGTAAGTTACTTTATGAAGTGACCCACATTTATAAAGAGAAGTGGGGATCACTTTTACAAAGAAAAGTTGCATGCAAAATAAATAACTCTAAAATAAAATATTAAAGCTACTTATAGTGATTCACTTTTATACTTAAGTGAAATACACTTTACAATTTTAGCATGAACTTTTTCAAAAAAAGTAACAAAAGAGAGACTTGAACTCAAGACCTCTTACTTAATAAGGAAAATTTTAACCAAATGGTCTAGCAAAACATATTGTAATGTTCATAAGGAGGATTGTTGTTGTTGTTGGAGAGCGTGCTAAAAAAAAAACTCTTTTCACACAAGAAAAAAATTTCTCTTCACAATGACAACAAGGGTTAGATCTCGGTTAGCTTACCCAGAAGATGCACCTTTTCCTATCTAATTATGATTTTTCGAGATTGCACATGGCATGGGGAAAAGAGAATACACAGATATAAAAGAGTAGCAACCTAGAAATAAATAATACAAAACTGAAATAAAACCAAAATACTACTCTACAAAAATTTAAAAAATGCGTATTCAAACTTTATACCTCCTGATCTGACTGTAATGGTTGTATCTTGGGCCAACGGAAACCTTTTTGAGTGAAATGAAAATTGTTCCTGAATGAAATGAGTGCTCCATACACAATGGAACATTCCCATCGGCCCATAAATGTACGAAAATGACATAAAATGGAGATGAGACAACTCAGCTTCACGATCTCGATCTACAACAGGAGCGGGTCTTCAAACAGGCTCTGATACCATGTTCGACAACACAGGTATTCCAACCAAGAATGAACACCTTTAGTAATCACTCACATAACCAGATCAAATATCAACACACCGATGTTTTCATGTGGTAAAACCCCTATGGGGAAACATACACAGCCCCAGCCAACACAACCACTTGGAGTAGTTTATTAATGCAAAATAAAAATATTAAAGAGATATTTTACAAAGGAGTTTCTCATAATCGATCATAAACAAATGACCCTCCACGCTCTTTAAATATAGATCATGGACCAATTGGGTGTTAAGCCACATATCAATGGCCGTTAAGATCAAGGAGAGTATGAATCGTCAGATCACTCTATGCTGAGAACATATCTTAATCGTCAGATGTCCTAAGTACAAATGCATACTAATGCATACTAAAGAAACACACTAAGAAACACACTTTTACCTAACGACACATTAGACCAAGTAGTTCTTAACTAGCTCCTAAGTGTCTAAATATCCTAACAATTAGGAAGCAAAACTTTGATTCAAATTTGAAGAATTGTGGTTTTTGTGATGCTTGTTGGACATTCAATGTGATGGACATTGTGATTAAAGGCTAGGAAATAATGTTCCATATGAAGCATGTTTTTTGGTTTGAATATGTCTTTTGGGATAAGTACCTTTTTTTTTATTTGGTTTCTCATGCAAGGTGTTTTAGATGCATTATTAGATTTGAGTGATGTTTCAAAGCTATTAGCTCTCCTTATTATTGATTGTTGTGAATTTAGAGTGATTTTTTGTTATTGATGGAAAATACAACAACCTCTCAACTATGTTGGTAGTTATGGTAGTTATAGATGAGACCCCGTACTTTTCAGTCTCTCGTCCTCATGGCCATGATCTAAGTGGGTATGTTTCTCATGGTCTCGATTCCTTTTTGTATCTTGGGCTCAACCTTTATTGTTGTGCACATTCTAATTGGCACACATAGTTCACCAACGTAAATCCCTCTAGCATTAACTTATGTTGTTTCACACTCTTGCATCTCCTTCTCCACCCTCTATCTGATTTTCTCCCAATTTTTGATGATCATGTTAATTGTGACACTACTTATTAGATATGGAGAGTTATGCTTTGTGGAATAATCATAAGTGTTGGAATTGATTTTCATTTATATTCTAATATAAACATGACCTACTTCATATTAGTATTCAAGAAATGTGTCTTGATCTATGGTAACCTTCGGTCCACATTCATAACTATCCTCTGTAGTGGTGTACACACTCTTTTTTAAGACACATACATCCTATAGAGTCACTTGCATCTTTTATATCATGTAACGAGAATGGTATGATTCACTTCCACTTTATCGATATCCCAAATGTATTTTTGATGGATTATGTTTTTATGCCTTGTATCTCAATATATCATCATTGAAGCTTGGAATAATTTCTTGGGGGAATTCAAGACGAGAGATATATTTGACATTGGATATCTTTTTTTCCATGTGACCAAGTCAAAATAAAAATGGGCCTATTGTTTTTTGTTTTGTTTTTTTCATTTTTTGAAAAATATTTATTTAAACTCTACTATAAAAACAAGATTATAAAGAGATGTTTGTACAAAAAAAAAGGGATTCAAACACAACCTTTACAATATCACATTGAGATCACAATCAAAATAAACCCCCATAGACTATTGACAAAGTGTGAGAGTAGGACACATTCTTAGGGCTATGTCAAACAAAAATAAAGAGACAACAATCGACTAAACCCCATCTTCCACACTACAAAGGGAGAAAAACATCAATCCAAGCTAGGCCATAAGTTATAAATACCATGAGACACAATACCCCCCTCACAAACTACCACCAGACCCTAGGAATAGATATGGCATCGTGAGGCTCAACCTGATGCATTTTCTTCATATGCAAAACCTCAATAGAACATTAGTGCCATGCAAGGATGAAACATGCACTAGAAGAGAAAATCATGTTTCTCAAGGCATTAGGTTGAATGTTCCACACACAAATATAATCCACTAGCCCAATCGTAAAAAAATAAAAATAAATGATCCAACTACCACTTCCATGAGAATATATACAAATATATGACGAGAACAATGGACAACAAAAAAGAGTTATTGTAGCCACTAGGCCAAGAGTTTCCTTGGCAATTGGTATCCATGAGAAAAAATTAGAGATACAAAACCATTTGCACCATACAATATTTGTTGCATATACCATGTGATATACTAGAGTCGCCTCAACTCCACAGTCAACCACCACTCACAAACCTCCTTGCTAAGGCCAACCATCAACCCACATTATTATGCTTCTAGAAGGAGAGTTTGAGAAACCCTACTAGGCTTTGAGGAAAGTATCAATGGGGGGAGAGGGAGCTAAGAGGTGCATTTGATTCCTAACTCTCCATCTATCACCCAAACTAAAATGTTACAAATTTTGTCTTATTTCTTTTGAAAATATATTTTAAATAATAATACGAATAATTTTAAGATATTTTTAGAGAATTTTGGTCATATTTTTGGTATATGGGCTTCATTTTTCATTTCATCAATTGGGTTGAGAATATGATTTAGTTGAGTTTCCAATTAGTCATTGGATTACCATATTTGTTAACCTTTTGAGATCATTTTGTTTCCTTGAGGGAGGAATGTTACTTTCTTGGAATATTTTTTCTAATGTGTTTCATGAGGTCTTTGCAGTAGTTTGACTATATCTTTGGAAAATGAACTTTGGTTTTGGTTCCATCAGTTGTGTCAAAAATCTTATTCAATAAGGTTTCAAATGACTAATTGGATGAATTATTTGAAACAATTTTTACTTAGATAGTTTTCTAAGTAACTTGACGTAGAGCATTGTGAGCTACTCTTGTGGGGTCCTCACACATAGATATTTTTCGATCACCCAGATTTTCCTCTCTTGGAATAACAAAAAATATTAATTATTAGAAAAAAGGAAAATTTGAAAAAATATCATTTCATTGTGTATCCCTCAGTCTCGGCTTCGTCACACATTTTTCGGATTCAAAATCCAAGTGTGTATTCTCAATATATCCAGGTTTTCATTCAATCGGCTAGAGAATGCTTTTTCATGTGCAACACAACAAATTTGATTTAAAATAATATTTTATAAAATTATTCTCATTCTTGGAACCACACTTACTCTCATTTTCTTGGTTCTTCATGCCATACTTAGTCTCATATTCTTTGTGGGATCACTCGCCCCATTTCCCTAAGTCATATTTTTAATTTTGTTGTGGACCTCCTCACCCTTTCTCAATACATCTATAGGTCTGTGGGTCTATAGTCCCATGTTCTACATAATGATCCTCTCACTTTCGTGACCCACATAATGGCCTTTTCCCATAGCCATTTCCCCTTATTTTCACTCTACTCCCCCTCCTCACTATCCTCCATACTTAACCATTTCTATACTTAACCCATTTCCATACATAACCTATTTTCATTTTCATTATCCACTTAGTTAATTTTCATAATACCCACCACTTAGCCATTTTCATAATTCATTTCTTTACCATTTACCATTTACCATTTTACTTTTCCTTTTTTCCATTTTCCATTTTCCATATTTTCACAAATTCTACGTTTAATTTTTTAATATTGTTTTTTTATCTAAGTTTCTTCTCCCCTTTTCATGGACCTACCATAATATAACATGTTGTGGTGATATGGACATATCCTCAAATGACATGTAGCGGTGACATAGACATATCCTCAAATGACATGTGGTAGTAAGGTGGACCAATACAATAATGACATGTGGCGGTGACATGGACCAACCCACAGGTGACACATGGCAATGACATGGGTGCTGACCAAGTTATGATTGGGCTATCACTAGACATTGACTGGGTCATCAAAATTTTATTAATTCATGAAATTTTCTAAAGGCACTAGAGCTACACCAAAGTCTCTATAGTCTTATTTGTTCCACATGAGTACTATGATAAAAATTTCATTATAAACACTTAAAAAATCTTGACCACAATGCATGTGGGAAATTGTTTTAAAGGAAAATTTCAAAATTTTAATGGAGTGGAAGAAATTAGATCAAGGGCTAAGATTAACCTGTGGGTTAAATGAACGACTCTGGAGAGACAAACTTCTAAAAGCCATAACTTGAGATCTGGGAGTCAGATTTGGGAAAAATATACCTTGTTGGAAAACTATTTTGACAAGAAATATGTTGGAACATGTTTCAAGAGATGAAATTGGCCACAACCCTCCCAAAATATTGAAATAAAATTCAGCTATTTATTTTCATAGTTTGTTGATAAATTTGTTTGACAACTCAACTTCACGAGTTCATATATTGAGATACACGAATCAAAATTGTGCCCAAGAGGACTCATTGGGAAATTGAGAGGATGAAGATTGCATCTAGAATATTTGGCATGGTTTAAAGGGTAAATATCTTACTCATAAAATCAAAACACAATCTACTTTTTTTTAAAGGAAAACAAATTGAAAATTTAAAAATAAACTTTATTAAAGGAACAAGTGGAACCTACTTGAAGGCACGAATTTCAATGAAAAAATTAATTAATAAGAATCCCATGAAACATTAATTAAAGGTGTTTTACTCCAAAAAGGAATCAAGGAAAGTTGTAGAAAGGGAAACCCTAACTACTTCAAGAACATTAAAAGAAAATTTTAAAAGGACAAGACAAGGAATTAATAAAAAAAACCCTAACTACTTCAAGAAAATTAAAAGCAAATTTTAAAAGGACAAGATAAGGAATTAATCAAAATTATTGAACCAGAAAATCAAGAAATAGTTAGAGCAATTATGCCACCTCAATAAAAACATGTACCTATAAAGGAGTCATCTGCAAACAAGTAAAGGTTACAATATTTCTCCATCACAATGAGTCAAACATAAACTCTATCCTTTCAATTTTTCTTCAGTCCATTTTATGCTAAAATCATTTGTCATCTTACCTCTATTTTCTCAATATTATGTGGGATTTAGGTTGATTCTTGGTTGTCATTTTCTCATCTTCCAGGTATTTTCATTTTATGGTTTGTGGGAGCCAAACTCAGTCCTCTTTGAAGGGAAAACACATTTTACTTTCTTTAAAGACATTTACTTTTGTGTTTAAATACTCATTATTTTTTTTTAGACTCCAAGAAAGCTACTTGGAATATTACATTACTGTATTCTCAAATATTTTGATCAAAAGCTTGAGTTACCAAATGTTTTATTTATCATAATATTTTCGATGCTTTATGGAATGGTAATTTAAAGCTCTCTTTTATTTGCAGTACATTCCCTTTTCTCTCTATTTGTGGTATTGTCAAATGTTTTGATGAATTTTGTGATGGATATATCGGTTCTTTGTATTTTGTATGCTTCTTATCTATTTACATCGTAAATATTGTACATATGAGTTTCTTTTAAAAACACCCGATCCCAAAACTTCAAGTGTTGTTTTCCTTGAATGTGAATGTAAATATTGAATCTAGTCCTTCTCAAACTTTTTTTTGTTTCATTTTATTTTCTTGGAATTATAAGGACAAGAGGAGTACCACCTCTTAAAAAACAGAGGGATTCATATCCTCGTGAATTTTACCTCAAGACTTAAAAAAAATATTTCAGATCAACACTTACTTAATCTTGGGTTGATATTCATAATTAATGAGGTGTTTAGTGAAATTAATGAGTTAGCTATGCCCAAACCTTATATAGTGGGGTCATTTACCGTTCCAATATGTGCACACCAGGAAAAGCAATGTAGTATTTAAAATATAGATTTTCCTTTTGGGGAATTCTCCACTATATGTTTGGTGTCACCTCTTTTATGTGATATTTTCATCTTGAATGGGTTTTAGATTATCTTTATATGATTGATTTATTTTTTTAATCATGCATTACCTATGGTGTCCTCCTATCAATGATAATACACAATTTTACATTTATTTATCTAAAATTCATATATACAATGATATCATTAATTGAATTTAAAAAAAAAAACAAATTTGTAATATTATTTTCTTAAAATAGAAATTATTAAATTGATACCGAATGCATCTTGATTTTATAAGATATGAGATTGAAATCTATTCAATATTTATTAGTCAAACACATTAGACATGCTCACAAATGCTAAGGACAACATATGCCAAGAACAACATTTAAACCATTGTAAGTCAATCTTTCAACTAAAGAAATAATAATTACATTATGATCTTAAATGTTCATTCATTCATTTACATCAGCATTTTTATCCATAAGAATAACAACAATAACAATGACAAACTATAATCAATCAATGCTACACAAAATTAATCATTGCAATGAGCCACTCTCAAATAACCTTCATTAACACTATAATTCATTACAAAACTTGAACATATACATTCAACATACTCATCTAATAGAGATCACTTCATCCATGATGATGGATATTATTTATTTTTACTAAATAAACTCCTTATTTAAATTCTATCACATTACTTAATCCTTAGTCTTTACACCATTAAGATATTAACTATACCTTAATATATTCTCCAAAATAATTTTTTATTATATTATTTAACTAATTTTTAATGTCAAAAATATTATATTATTTGACTAGTTTTAAATATCAAAATGATAAAAATTAATCAATTAAACCCTAATAATCACACTTGGAACAAAAATTTATACAACAAATTACATAGAAGTAATTAACTTCTACATCCAATTAATACGTTTTCGTAGTTAGTATGATGTTGTCTACCTTAATCAATATTGTCATCTTCAACAGAGTTGTGAGTTATTAAAAAGATCCATATTTTGGGATTATTAAGAACCATGCAGGTTAGTTAATCACCTCACCTTATTCATTCTGCCGATTAGTTAATCACCTCACCTTATTAGTCCCTGCCAAAACAAGGATTATAGTTTTAGCTTGGTTCATTTTGCTGCATTATTAGTTTCTTTCTGTAGATTGGATCTCATACTATGTGTTGGCTAACCTATGTTCGGAATACCTTGATTTCCTTCCTTTTTAATTTCCATTTTTTTTATATAAATAAAACATTTTCTGAATTTGATCATTTATGATAATGGAAGGAAGTTCACATGACAATGATTGTTATATTTTGATGATAATGGAAGGAAGTTCACATGCATGAAATTTATTTTTAATATGACGTATCGTTGCTTTGTTTTATACAATCTTTGTTATCTTTGTTTTGAGTGTATATGAGATAAACACAAATGTATTTGAAGCATAGACATTGGCCTTAGTTTAAATAGGTTATTCCCAACTTATTTTTAAACTATCATAATATCACCGTCTTACTTTCTTCATCGTGTTTCTAAAAATGGATTTAAGCACAAGTATCCTTGAATTCTGTATATATTGTTTTTTATTTGAGCTAGGGAGTATATCGAATTATCTCAATAAAATCAATTTTTATTTATAATTTATTGAACATTAGTTTGTGATATATAAAGATTTGAACAAATGTGTGATATACATCGGAATGGAGATAACTTTAGATCGATGTTAAAGTTAGAGTTTAGATTCTAAAAATAATTAGTTTTTGATATATAAAGATTTGAAGAAATGTGTAATATATATCGGAATGAAGATAACTCTAAATCGATGCTAAAGTTAGAGTTTAGATTCTAAAAATAATTAATTTTGGAGATTTAAATTAAAGTTTAAAAAAAATTGAAGTTAGAGTTTAGATTCTAAAAATAATTATTTTTGGACATCTAAATTAAAGTTTAAAAATAATTGGTTTTTGAAATCTAAATTAAAATTTAAAAATAACTAATTCAACTTACTAACCACCTATGTCTTGGAAATCTATAGATATTTTAAATGTTGTTTTTAAATATTATTTCAATTATCTTAATTACAATTATTAATTTAGAAGTGTGGCTATTAATTATTATAATTAACAAGGGAAATAGCTGCTTTGCAACTATTTCCCTGTTCATTCTATGTCCATCACCTATTCCATTCTAATCTCCCAACCCATTATTATTAAATTCATACCATACTGGATCATCACATTTATGAGAAAACATAAACATGTACTAACTTAAAAGGATGAATTGAGGTGAAGAAAACTTGAGTAGAGCTCACACGTGTTTTTTTTTTTCTCTTATTCTTTCGTGCTTCATGGCCTTGAGTAGAGTTCACACGTGGTTTTTTTTTTTCTCTTATTCTTTCGTGCTTCATGGCAGCCATGAAATATTTATTATATGTTTTAATTATTTTGACATGTGTTATTACATGTAATTTTAATGGGTATACATTAGGGAGAATGCTTCCTTTCATTGTTTGTATTTCCTTTCTTGGAACATTCCTTGCAAGTATTTCATTGGTATTTGTCATGTTTTTTTATCATTGGATGTTGGACATGATTTTGTTAGATTGACCATGTATTTTATATGTATTTTTATTGGTTTTGAGAATTATCTGTGCGTTTTTAATTTGGTCGAGGAATATTATGGTGCGAAATATTTATAAAATATATTTTTTACTATCTAATTTACTTTATTAAACTTATAGCTACAAATTACATACAAGTTTTATTGATGTCTACTACCATTACTTAAATGCATCTACAACATTCTAAAATAGTCATGAAATGCAGCTAATAACACCACTACAACAATATATAAATATGTTTTCATACAAAGAGATCATGCACAACAATTAAACATATATATATATATCACCACAAAGAGCTCATCGATGGATCTTTAGCGGTATATCATGTGCCTAAAATGGTGTTCGTACATGAAAGTTATGACCCTGTGAAGTTACATATTTGGAGGAAAATGAATGCAACTACCTTAATCATAATATAAGACAAATTATAGTTGAAGAGAAAACATGTACAAGGTATATTTATATTTCTTATCATAATTCTAATATACCAAATTAAATCATCATTTATCTTTAACTAACTCATATACTTCAATGATTAGCATATGTCAAGAAATAATTGAAGCTTATATTAAACTACAAATCCATGCCTTTGTTGAGGAATTTTTATAAAAACTTTGCATGCAAAATGAATTACCTTCATTGAGGAATTTATACAAACACTTGAATGTAACTTTCATAGCCATGGTATAGAAATTTTTACAAACACTTTACATGAAAACATCACTCCTCTCATACAAGCACTTTTACAAACACTTTGCATGAAATCTACATAGGACAAATGGTAATAAACCTACTAAGGCCCTTAACTACCAATATAAATAGTAATGGGGATAAATGACACCCTTTACTCAATCCCTTGGTAGCACCAAAAAAATAAGATGAAAATCCATTGATTTCCCTTCAATCCATCTTGTCATAGGACGACCAAATCCCACATGAATAATGAGTCTCAAACATAGTTGATTTTATCTATTATATTCTTTTTATTTTTCAAGTTTGATTAGTAAAGTAGGGAGCTTCTTAATTTTGATGGAATGTAGACCGTCCCGAGCCACCCCAATTGCATCATGAATTTGTGTACCACTTAGGAATCTAAATTTCTCCCTAGAGATCATTTTTGAAAGGACATGATTTATTGTTTTGACAATGATCTTGTAGATGGAATTACATAGGGATATATGTCTAAAGTATTTAAATGATTCAGGAGAATTTTTGTTATTGACCAATGAAATAAACATAGTGCTCAGGGCTCCAAGAACCCTCCTTTCATTCATTCAATGACTCTCCTTATTCCTTTTCATTCTAGTACCCTTGAAAGAGACTTGGAGGGAAATTCCCTTTCAAATCTGATGCAGGGATTTTTTGGGGATTTTCTAAGGGTCATAACTTTTGAATCGATTATCCATTTGGGATGAAATTTTATGGGGAGTTGTGTCTCGAAGAGGTCACTTACATGCCAATCCAATCTATCAATTGGACATCGTTTCAACACATTTTTAGGGCCAAATGCTTTCATATAAGGCCTCGAATTGGGGTTTTAGTGTTTTTACGGGAATTTTTATTTTTTCATTTATCAATTTTCTCTTAGTTTATGAGATTAATTAGAAAAGAGAGTTGAAAAATAATGCCATGCTAGTTATCTCTTAGTTAGTGGTCAGTTTTAGAGTCATGCGAGAACTTTCTAAATTTATCTATTTTTCTAAAAAATAATTGTTTTTCTAAAAGTAGTTATTTTCAAAAATCCCAGATAGTAGTTATAAGGGGTTGAACTTCGATGGTAATAGTTAGGATGGAGAATGAATAAAAGAGAGTTATTTTTCCATTCTCCTATGTTTTCATGGTTTATTTTATCTTGTAAATGAATCTTAGGCTTTGGCTACATCATTTGGTATCAGAGTAGGAAGATGGTTGGGAGAGGAAGAGGAAGAGAAGGTCTTGCTTAGATGCACAGAGATATGCAAAACCTCCAAAGGAAAGTAGCAAATCAGACAAGCATGTTGGCTAGTCAGATAATAATACAAAGAGAATTTTTTGATGAGGAGACATACCAAGGAAATGTATATCAACATATAGAACATGAAGAAGAACCCGAAGAACACGAAGACGAACAATTAGAGCGTTTGTCTTTTGAAGAAAGGATGTTGAGGGCTCTAGAAGGGAGAAATGATAGGATCATGATGCAATTTTCAGAATATGGAGGGAATATTAACAACTAGTCACCTCGAGATATGTTTCAGATGAAAGAAGAAGTGCTACTTGGATATGTTTTAGTTTGATCTTTTCCACGATGTCATGGGCTAGTAGGAAACAAAAGTTTGTTGCACTCATCATTGCAGAAGCAAAGTATATAATAGTTTGTGATGCTAGTACAAAAGCATTGTGGCTCCTTAAGTTGGTTTTTAGACTGACTGATTAGGTGTTGAATTCGATCGTGATATATTATGATGATTAGAGCTATGTGAAGCTTTTAGAGAACCCGATGTTCCATGATAGGTCAAAGCACATTGAGATCGAGCATTATATTCTCTATGATAAATTATAGAGGGGAGAAGTGGTTCTCCAATATATCTCCACAGATGAGAAGATAGAAAATATTTTGGTAAAGCCTCTGTCCAAGATGAAAAGTTTGTGTACTTAAGGGACAAGTTGGGGCTCGTGGAGATGAATTCCTCATTGAAAAGGGAATTGATTACTCCCAGGTTGGGAGGGATCACTGGTATGTTATTGATTTATGGATAGTCATTTTCTAGTTTGGAAAATGGTCCAGGTTGGGCAGTTCCTTTCGAGTCCGTAAAGTGGTTCAAGATTTATAACAGACAATCATTTTCCAGTTCAGAAAATGGTCAATATCGAATAGTCATTTTCATAATTAAAATTGTTTGATAGATTGTTGATGTACCATAGACAATGATTCCCATTGTGGTCAGTGTGGGGGAATGGTCTAGGACAATCATTCTTCTTGGCATTCACTCTGAGTAGTGGTAAAGTAGAATGGTCCACCTCATCGGACAGTCATTCTTTCGAAGTTCACAGTTGTGAGAAGTTTCGAAGAATGATCTGTTTTGGAGGTTGGTGCAGGATATTAATTTCCATAGGAAATGTTTCAAACAGTCATTCCCTAGGGTAGAAAAATTCTCTCTAGGTTGCAGTGTGATTAGTGCCATAGGAATGGCCCAGTTAGGTGAATGGTACAGGTTCAACAATTAGGGACAGGAACTCCCTAGGGTAGACCCATTTTCTCCAGGTTGCACTATGATTAGTGTCGGAGGAATGACCCAGTTAGGTGAATGGTCCAGGATAAAATATCAGGGAAAATTATTCTTCTATGCTTGGGAATAATAGTCCAGATATCCCATGGATGATGTTTTACTTTCTGAGGGTAGATGCTCTTCGAGATATCATAGATGTGAGTGGAAGAATGGCCTAGATGATTAAGTTTGTATCATGATATTGTTTATGCAGGTTGATATCAGATGATATGATTGTTGTGGAGATTGTATGTCTTTGGACAATAGTTGTATGCTACTGTGGTGGATGTGATCCATTGGTAGTGACTGTGTGTCTATGGTTAGTAGTTGTGTGCTACCAATTGTGGTTTTGTACCATTAGAGAGTAGTTGTATACTAATATGGATAGAAAAAATTGTGTTCTATTGAATGGAATTGTTCTGATTTCCATGGAGACTACCACTAGTGTTGGAGATGATTTCCAGCTAGATGGATAGTAAGTGTGATAATGTATAGAGATTATCCATGTAGAGAATGGTATACGAAGGACTAATTACTGGTGGACAAACATTCTCCCTGTGAAGAATGGTCCAGGTTGATAGATTGATGATGTACCATGGACAACTATTGTTCTAGGAGATATGTCTGGATTAGAAGAATGGTATTTCGCCTTTAGTTCACAGTAGTGACCAAAGTGGAGAGATTGGTACATGATAGAAATTTTCCTTGAGTTCACAGTAGTAGCCATAGAGAAAATGGTCCAGGACAATCATTCTTCTAGGAAATATGTCTGAATTAGAAGAATAGTCCTTGTATCCCATGGTATGGCTTCCAACATCTGTTGGAACAATTATTCTTCTAGGACATATGTCCAGATTAGAAGAATAGTTCTTTTATCACTTTGTGGAGTGAGTGACTTCTTCAACATCATGCCTGATTACTCATATGGAGTATGGCTTCAAGATATGATGTAGTTGATTCTATTAGATGATATTGATAGTGATGATGTTTCTCATGAGTTGATCTACATGATCATGAGATAGCCTATGTGGCTATGATGATGCTACCAATTGAATGATTTGTTTGTGCTCAATGACATTACCTTTAATACCTACCTATCTAGGAGGGAGTGATGATATTATGATAGTTGGGGGAAGGTATTAACCTCCACGTGTAACCTTTGACAAGACTAGAATATTCTGGGAAGCAAGAGAAACCCTAAAACGTTGGATAATAACCCTAGGAGACAAGTCATATCAAGAGAATATTCAATATTCGGTTATTATCCTACAGAAAGAGAAGTTGGCCCAGTCAAGTGAGATAGAGAAGTATAAATAGAGGGTGCTAGAGTTCATTTTTCACTCTCACTCTCACAACTGCATAAGGACTAGTGGTGAACAAGTTTAGAGATGGAGTGCAGTTGCAGTTGTTGCAACTGACATCTTGGTTATGGTTTGGACTTTTTTCTTGGTTTCTAGTTATTCTTGCTTCGTTCGCTACCCTTGGAGAAAGGTGCACTAGCCTTGGTTGTCTATTGGTATGCTACCATAATTATTTTGTCTATCAAGGTTAAGGTGCTCGGGGTGGCCTTTGTGCCTATGGTTGGGTGACAACATTACTATATTGTCTATGGAAAAATGAGCACATCCCTTTATTTCTAACAGTTTTAACATCTATATTGATGGATATTTAGCGGTGTAGCATGTGCCTAAAATGGTGTTCATACATGAAAGTTATGACCCTGCAAAGTACATATTTGGAGGACAATGAATGCAACTACCTTAATCATAATATAAGACAAATTATAGTTGAAGAGAAAACATGTACAAGGTATATTTATATTGCTTATCATAATTCTAATATACCAAATTAAATCATCATTTATCTTTAACTAACTCATATACTTCAATGATTAACATATGTCAAGAAATAATTGAATCTTATATTAAACGACAAATCCATGCCTTTGTTGAGGAATTTTTATAAACACTTTGCATGCAAAACGAATTACCTTCACTAAGGAATTTCTACAAACACTTGAATGTTACTTTCATAGCCATGGTATAGAAATTTTTACAAACACTTTACATGAAAACATCATTCCTCTCATACACACACTTTTACAAACACTTTGCATGAAATCTACATAGGACAAATGGTAATAAACCTACTAAGGCCCTTAACTACCAATATAAATAGTAATGGGGATAAATGACACCCTTTACTCAATCCCTTGGTAGCACCAAAAAAATAAGAAGCAAATCCATTGATTTTTAAATTAAGAGTATAAGAACCCTTCAATCCATCTTGCCATAGGACGACCAAATCCCACATGAATAATGAGTCTCAAACATAGTTGATTTTATCTATTATATTCTTTTGATTTTTCAAGTTTGATTAGTAAAGTAGGGAGCTTCTTAATTTTGATGGAATGTAGACCATCCCGAGCCACCCCAATTGCATCATAAATTTTTGTACCACTTAGGAATCTAAATTTCTCCCTAGAGATCATTTTTGAAAGGACATGATGTATTGTTTTGGCAATGATCTTGTAGATGGAATTACATAGGGATATATGTCTAAAGTATTTAAATGATTCGGGAGAATTTTTGTTATGGACCAATGAAAGAAACATAGTGCTCAGGGCTCCAAGAACCCTCCTTTCATTCATTCAATGACTCTCCTTCTTCCTTTTCATTCTAGTACCCTTGAAAGAGACTTGGAGGGAAATTCTCTTTCAAATATGATGTAGGGGATTTTTTGGGGATTTTTCAGGGATTTTCTAAGGGATTTTCCATTTGGGATGAAATTTTACGGGGAGTTGCATCTCGAAGAGGTCACTTACATGCCAATCCAATCTACTGATTGGACATCATTTCGACACTTTTTTAGGGCCAAATTCTTTCGTATAAGGCCTCAAATTGGGGTTTTAGTGTTTTTACGGGAATTTTTATTTTTTCAATTATCAATTATCTCTTAGTTTATGAGATTAATTAGAAAAGAGAGTTGAAAAATAATGACATGCTAGTTATCTCTTAGTTAGTTTTTAGTTTTAGAGTCATGCGAGAATTTTCTAAATTTAGCCATTTTTCTAAAGAATAGTTGTTTTTCTAAAATTAGTTGTTTTCAAAAATCCTAGATAGTAGTTATAAGGGGTTGAACTTCGATGGTAATAGTTAGGATGGAGAATGAATAAAAGAGAGTTTTTTTTTCATTCTCCTATGTTTTCATGGTTTATTTGATCTTGTGAATGAATCTTAGGCTTTGGCTAGATCATTTGGTATCAGAGAAGGAAGATGGTTGGGGGAGGAAGAGGAAGAGAAGGTCTTGCTCAGATGTCCATAGATATGAAAAACCTCCAAAGGAAAGTAGAAAATCATACAAGCATGCTGGATAGTTAGATAATAATAAAAAGAAATTTTTTTGATGAGGAGACATACCAAGGAAATGTATATCAACATATAGAACATGAAGAAGAACATGAAGAACACGAAGAAGAACAATTAGAGTGTGTGTCTTTTGAAGAAAGGATGCTCAGGGCTCTAGAAGGGAGAAATGATAGGATCATGATGGAAGTTTAAGAATATGCAGAGAATCTTAAACCATAGGAGTTAATAGATTGGTTGAATGCCATGGATACATTTTTTGAATGACAGCCTATGCCAGAGGAAAATAAGGTAAAATTCTCATGCACCAAGATGAAGGGTCACACCATGATCTGGTGGGATCCTGTGCATAAAGATAGACTAAGAAAAGGAAAAGAAAAAATTAATACCTGGAGCAAGATGGAAAAAAATTGTGAGAAAATGTTTTGCCTTTAGACTATGCCCAGACCCTTTTTCAAATATTTCAAAACTTGAAGCAAAACTTGTCCACCATGGAGGAACTCACAAACGATTTTTATCAGTTGTTCATTCACAAGGATCACCATGAAACTTATGAGAGATTAGTTGCAAGGTATGTGAATTGTTTAAAATTTTCTATTCAAGATGAACAAAGCATTCATAGAGTTCGCAACATGGAAGAGGCATATCAATTAGCCTTAAAGGCCGAGGAAAAACTAAACTGAAAATTTTCTCAAAGGAATAGAGGAGTAAGGAGGGGTACATTGTTTGCCTCATGAGGTGGTTTTAACTATGGCATAGGAAAATCATCCCAAGGAGCCGAGAAAGAAGAATATACTCAACAATGTAACCTAAATAAGCCACGTGGAAGAGGATTTCATAGGGGTAGAGGTTACTGTGGTGGAAGAGGAGGACTGTATGTGTGTTTCAGGTGTGGGGTATAGGGGCGACAAGCATTTGAATGCCCAAGTTGTAACATACAAGAGTCAAAGAAAGAAAAAAAACCTAGTTTAAAATTGGTCCAAGCTGAGAATGAAGAAGAAGGAGTTGAATATGAAGTCCCACCTGATATGGGGGAGAGTCTCATGATACGAAGGTCAATGGTGATTCGAGAAAAGGAGAAAAGGTAGGGTAGTGACAATGAATATTATTGGCTTCAAAAAAATATTTTTCGAACCAGATGCACTTATGGGGGAAAGTTATGTCAAGTTATTATTGACAGTGGCAGTTGTGAGAATATGGCTTCTAAAGATATGGTATATAAGTTGAAATTACGTTGTGAAACACATCTCCATCCCTATCAAATTTCATGGTTCACAAAGGGGAATGAAGTCACCATTAATAGAATATGTTTGATCAAGTTTTCCATTGGTAAGACTTATAAAGATGAAGTATGGTGTGATGTCATTCCAATGGATGCATGCCATTTGTTATTGAGGAGGCCTTAGAAATATGACATAAAATTCATGCATGACGGAGGAAAGAATACCTACACCTTTTGGAAGGATTGATCAAAAGTTGTCTTATTTCCCCTTAAGGATGAGGGAAAAACTAAGAATATGTTGTCAGAAAGAGATCTTGTTAAGGAAACAAAGGCAATGGGATTATTCTATGTGTTAATTGTGAAAAAATGAGTTGTGGAAGACATAGCAATTCCTACTTAAGTGGTCAAGTTACTGGAAGAATATGTTGATGTTATCCCTACTGAACTACTTGATGGTCTCCCACCAAAGAGGGATATTCAACATCACATTGATCTGATATTGAGATCATCTTTACCTAATCAGGTATCCTATAGGATGAGTCCTACACAACATGCAAATCTCAACCGACAAGTGACAAAACTCATAAACAAAGGTTTGGTAAGATAAAGCATGATTCCATGTGTTATACCAACATTGTTGACTCCAAAAAAGGATAATACATGGAGGATGTGCTCAGATGGAAGAGAAATCAATAAAATTACCATCAAATATAGGTTTCATGTACCATGGTTGGACAACATGATGGATGTTCTAGTCGAAGCTAAATATTTTAGTAAGATTGATTTTCGAAGTGGATACCACCAGATCCGGATTCACGAAGGGGATGAATGGAAAACTACCTTCAAGACCAGGGATGGACTATATGAATGGATGGTGATTCCATTCAAGCTATCTAATGCCCCTAGAAATTTCATGCGGCTGATGAATATTGTGCTTCTACCTTCTATTGGTAAGTTTTTTGTTGTGTATTTTGATGACATCCTAGTTTTCAGTAACAAAAAAGAAGATCACTTGCAACATTTAAAAATTATATTGGATGCATTGAGAAAAAATTGTTATGGACCAATGAAATAAACATAGTGCTCAGGGATCCAAGAACCCTCCTTTCATTCATTCAATGATTCTCCTTCTTCCTTTTCATTCTAGTACCCTTGAAAGAGACTTGGAGGGAAATTCCCTTTCAAATCTGATGGAGGGATTTTTTGGGGATTTTCTAAGGGTCATAACTTTTGACTCAATTATCAGTTTGGGATGAAATTTTACAGGGAGTTGTGTCTCAAAGAGGTCACTTACATGCCAATCCAATATATCAATTGGACATTGTTTCGACACTTTTTGAGGGCCAAATTCTTTCATATAAGGCCTCAAATTGGGGTTTTAGTGTTTTTACGAGAATTTTTATTTTTTCAATTATCAATTATCTCTTAGTTTATGAGAATAATTAGAAAAGAGAGTTGAAAAATAATTCCGTTTTAAATTCATGCAAGAATTTTCTAAATTTAGCTACTAAAAACTAGTTGTTTTTCTAAAATTAGTCGTTTTCGAAAATGCCAGATAATAGTTATAAGGGGTTGAACTTCGATGGTAATATTTAGGATGGATAATGGATAAAAGAGAGTTATTTTTCCATTCTCATGTGTTTTCATGGTTTATTTGATCTTGTGAATGAATCTTAGGCTTTGGCTACATCATTTGGTATCAGAGCAGAAAGATGGTTGGGAGAGGAAGAGGAAGAGAAGGTCTTTCTCAGATGCACAGAGATATGAAAAACCTCCAAAGGAAAGTATTAGATCATACAAGCATGTTGGCTAGTCATATAATAATGCAAAGAGAAGTTTTTGATTAGGAGACAGACCAAGGAAATGTAGATCAACATATAGAAAAAGAATAAGAACATGAAGAACATGAAGAAGAACAATTAGAGCATGTGTCTTTTCAAGAAAGGATGCTCAGGGCTCTAGAAGGGAGAAATGATAGGATCATGATGGAAGTTTCAAAATATGCAGAGAATCTTAAACCAGAGGATTTAATAGATTGGTTGAACGTCATGGATAATTTTTTTGAATGATAGCCTATGCCAGTGGAAATGAAGGTGAAATTTGCATGCACCAATTTGAAGGGTCACACCATGATCTGGTGGGATCATGTGTAGAAAGACAGACTAAGAAAAGGAAAAGAAAAAATTAATACCTGGAGCAAGATGGAAAAAAATTGCGAGAAAATGTTTTTCCTTTAGACTATTCCCAAACCCCTTTTCATAGATTTCATAACTTGAAGCATAACTTGTCCACCGTGGAGGAACTCAAAAACGAGTTTTATCAGTTGTCCATTCACGTGGATCACCATGAAAATGATGAGAAATTAGTTGCAAGGTATGTGAGTTGTTTAAAATTTTCTATTCAAGATGAACTAAGTGTTCATAGAGTTCGAAACGTGGAAGAGGCATATCAATTAGCCTTAAAGGCCGAGGAAAAAATAAACTGGAATTTTTCTCAAAGGAATAGAGGAGAAAGGAGGGGTACATCGTTTGCCTCACGAAGTGGTTTTAACTATGGCAGAGGCAAATCATCCCAAGGATCTGAGAAAGAGGAAGATACTCAACAACATAACCTAAATCAGCCACAGGGAAGAGGATTTCAGAGGGGTAGAGGTTACTATAGTGGCAGAGGAGGACTGTATGTGTGTTTCAGGTGTGGTTTAGAGGGTCATCAAGAATTTAAATTCCCAAGTTATAACATACAAGAGTCAAAGAAAGGAAAACAACCTAGTTTGAACTTGGTCCAAGATGAGAATGAAGAAGAAGGAGTTGAATATGAAGTCCCACCTGATATGGGGGAGAGTCTCATGATACGAAGGTCAATCTTGATTCCAGAAAAGGAGAAAAGGTAGGGTAGAGACAATGAATATTATTGGCTTCGAAAAAATATTTTTCGAACAAGATACACTTCCGGGGGAAAGGTATGTCAAGTTATTATTGACAGTGGAAGTTGTGAGAATTTGGTTTCTAAAGATATGGTAGATAATTTGAAATTACGTTGTGAAACACATCCCCATCCTTAACAAATTTCACGTTTCAAAAAGGGGAATGAAGTCACCATTAATAGAATATGTTTGATCAAATTTTTCATTGATAAGACTTATAAATATGAAGTATGGTGTGATGTAATTCCGATGGATGCATGCCATTTGTTATTGGGGAGGCCTTGAAAATATGATAGAAAAGTCATGCATGATGGAGGGAAGAATACCTACACCTTTTGGAAGGATGGATCAAAAGTTGTCTTATTTTCCCTCAAGGATGAGGGAAAAACTGAGAATATGTTGTCAGAAAGAGAGCTTGTTAAGGAAACAAAGGCAACATGATTATTATATCTTTTAATTGTGAAAAAAGGAGTCGTGGAAGACATAGCAATTCCTACTTAAGTGGTCAAGTTACTAGAAGAATATGTTGATGTTATCCCTACTGAACTACCTGATGGTCTCCCACCAAAGAGGGATATTCAACATCACATTGATCTAATCTCGAGATCATCTTTACCTAATCAAGCAGCCTATAGGATGAGTCCTACACAACATGCAGATCTCAACTGACAAGTGACAAAACTCATAAAGAAAGGTTTGGTAAGATAAAGCATGATTCCATGTTCTATACCAACATTGTTGACTCCAAAAAAGGATAATACATGGAGGATGTGCTCAGATAGAAGAGCGATCAATAAAATTACCATCAAATATAGGTTTCATGTACTGTGGTTGGACAACATGATGGATGTGCTAGTTGAAGCTAAATATTTTAGTAAGATTGATTTGTGAAGTGGATACCACCAGATCCAGATTCACGAAGGGGATGAATGGAAAACTGCCTTCAAGACTAGTGATGGACTATATGACTGGATGGTGATTCCATTTGAGCTATCTAATGCTCCTATAACTTTCATGTGGCTGATGAATATTGTTCTTGTAACTTATATTGGTAAGTTTTTTGTTGTGTATTTTGATGACATCCTAGTTTTTAGTAACAAAATAGAAGATCACTTGCAACATTTAAAAATTATATTGGATGCATTGAGAAAACATCAAATTTATGCGAACCTGAAGAAATGTAGTTTCCTGCAAGAAAGTTTGGTATTCCTGAGTTTTTCCATCTCGAAAGAGGGAGTCAAGATGGATTCATAGAAGGTCAGAGAAATTTTAGAGTGGCCTAGTCCTAGGAGCATCATAGAGGTAAGAAGTTTTCATGGGATGGCCACCATTTACAAAAATTTTATTCGAATTTTTAGTACTATTGTAGCACCCATAAAAGATTGCACGAGAGGAAAGACATTCATGTGGACCAAGGAAGCAGAGGAATGTTTAAGTTTATGAAGAATAAGGTAACTGAGGCACCCATATTAGCCTAACCAAATTTTCATAAAGTGTTTGAGGTAGACCGTGATGTTTCACATGTAGGCATTGGAGTTGTACTTAGCCAATTAGGTAGGCTAATTGCATTCTTTAGTGAAAAATTGAATGAGGTAAGAAAGAACTACTCCACATATGATGTAGAATTTTATGCACTCGTGTAAGCATTGCAACATTGGAGGCATTATCTAGTGCTGAATGATTTTGTGTTATTTACTGATCATATTGCATTAAAATATGTGAATGCCCAAAAGAAATTGAACAATAGACATTCAAAATGGGTATCTTTCTTACAATTCTACACCTTTGTTTTGAATCACAAATCAGGATGACATAATCAAGTTGCATATGCTTTGAGTCGGCACATTGTTCTTTTGGCAACCATGGAAAATCAAGTAATTTGTTTGTTGCATTAAAGGATCTCTATGCATCTAATAATGATTTTCGAGAGATTGTGGAACAATTGAAGAATCCATTCGCTGGGAACATGGATCTTAATCAACGTGAATATTTTATGCAAGATGGTTACCTCTTCAAAGGGAAACAACTATGCATCCCAATTCGTTCAATGAGGGAAAATATTATCAGAGACCTTCACAGTAGTGGTTTGGCAGGACATTTTGGAAAGGATAAGACATTATCCTTAATAAAAGATAAGTATTGCTGGCTGAAGATGAAAAATGATATAAATAGGTATGTGGCACGATGTTGGATTTGTCAAATGTCTAAAGGACACTCACATAACACAGGGTTGTATGTGCCACTACTAGTTCCCATAGGTCCATGGATAGACCAGAGCGTGGATTTTGTGTTGGGGATCCAAAACACACAATGAGGTAATGATTCTATTTTTGTGGTTATTGATAGGTTCTCTAAAATGGCTCATTTCATTGCTTGCAAGAAAACTAGTGATGCATTGCGGGTGGCAGAATTGTTTTTTTCATAAGTTTTTAGATTGAATGGGGTTCCAAAAACTATTAAATCTGATATAGATACTCGGTTCTTGGGTCATTTATGGAGGAATTTATGGAATAAAATGGTGACTAAATTACAATTCAAAAATTCCTATCACCCCCAAATAGATGGGCAAACCGAGGTGGTAAATCAGATTGTTGGAAACCTGTTATGGAGCATTGTTGGAGAGAAGCCCAAGAAGTGGGATTTGGCTTTACCTCATGTTGAGACCTAAGTCTGCACCCCTGACCCTCCTCTCTCATTACCCTATAACTCCATAAAAAACCATACCTTTTATGTTGGTTAAGTTGGTACCCCATTACTAAATGACTCAGTTTTTTATGATTACCTCTCTTGACTAATTTTTGCACCATATTTTTTTTCTTGAAGGGTAATTACATGTTATGGTTTGGTTATGAAGTATTTTTCATCATGCTTACCATTGGTTGAGATCATAGAAGGTGTAGCAATGTTGCATATGCAGAACAGGGTTGATTGCAAGAACCAAGTTATTCTTGCAAATGTGGTTGGTGTACTAATTTTTAAATTATTTAATAATTTAATGTGTTATTTTAAATGTTTAAATCGCTTGAATGGTGAATGCATACATGTGTGATCATAAACGAGTGCCTTCACACCATTTTACATGCAGTTTCATCATTATACTGCATCATTCATGATCGTGAGAACTATATTGTTCAATCATGGCTACTATAGATTGAACAAAGGGTTAACAACACGCGGGTATAGGTTTCAATATGAGGAGATTCACATTCACTACATCATCGACACCATAACTAATATATACACCATGGTTCCTCCTCGAGAGTGATGGTATTTGAATATGACCGAGCCAAAAGGCCTGGAGCTATTCGAGGCCATACCCGAAATCAAGGATATTTTCATAAAGTCAGAATGGTACAACTTCTTGTGTGCATTTGAAGGACACCACACAGGTTTGGCTATTGTTTTTGTGCAGACGTTCGATGGCTTCCAAACCCAACTTGGGGGTACCTGGATTCATACTAAAAACACATCATTAGAGAAGCCTTCCCTCTCCCTATCTATGGGGAAATGTGGTTTAAGAAAGGCAAGCTACCTCCCGACCTCTACAATAAATTCTTGGTGTTTGAGCACCAAGACCTTGACTGAAGAAAAGGGATCCCTGTGTCGTGGATAAATGAATATTGGAAAGGAACCCTAGAAGTGGTGAAAAGGTATATAACAGGTGAGGGTTGATTCAACATATTACATTGTTATCACCTTCATTTCCTTATGCATCTAAGAGGAGATAAAGAGCTAAATTTACCCTATTACCTGCTTAAAATCCTAACCAAAATGGCTAGGAAGGTTCAAATCCACCTTGAATCTACTTGTAGGAGCCTATACCATCAAGGCTTAATTAAATTGTTGGTGTCTTTCACTTTAGAGGAACTTGAAATTCCTTGGGGTTATTTCTTGAAATATGTGGGATTGAAAGAGCAGGAACAAGTGCCCAATTTGTAGAATGAAGGTGATGTAAGTAAAGATAAAAAAAAGTTCAGGGTATCTCCAGAGCCTAGGATCTCGATGAAACCTGTCCAACCCACAACAAATAAGGGGAAAGGCCCAAAAACAAGGAACACACCCTCAAAAGAAAGGAATCCAGAGACCTCCATGAAGGAGGAGTCCCCTTGCATGTAACTAAGGCCTTCTATGGGTAAGGGGAAGGAGATAAAAAGTGGCAAAGATTCCCACATGCATCCACCTGCATTGGAAACACCATAGAGGTCTCTGTCATCCAGCCATTTAGAGGAGAAGTAGAGAACCCCCGTCGAGCTACAACCTAAAAAACTTGTGACTAGAATGAGGGGGAAAATTGGATCTAGAGCACACATCAATGAAGTGGTTAAGGGAAAGTTTTTTCCTACATAAGCCTTACCTAAAGCATCCCCTACACCCATCCAAGACATAAAGAGGAAGAGTGAAAAAAATATTAAAGAACCAAGCAAGCCAAATAGGAAAACTAGAATTACAAATCAAATGAGGTTGAACTCCAAGGCTCTTTTTAAGCCATTATTAAAAGACCCCCAACCAATTGTGATCGAGGATGATGACAATCTATAATTTTCCATCATGGAAGAAATGGAAGTCAATGTTTTGAAGGGAATGGTCATGAAAAAGGAGAATTCAAATTCTAATGAGGGTGAGATTGCAGAAACACCATTTGTAACTGTGAAAAAAGAGTATCCTACATATTCAAGTCAATATGGAATACATGATTACGGACTTGATCTTGAGCAAGACTCTATCGACACCTCACCACATGTAGGGGATCTTTACCACAATTCACAAGACATTAAACCAAAGATTAAAACTAATACTTTGGGAGTACAGAGGTCCATTGAAAGAAAACAAGGAAAGGAACCCGAGGTAATACACATATATACTATGAGAACAAGGAGTAGAATAGTGGCTGACCACAACAAGTCTATCACCGACCAAGACAAGAAGAAAATGCAGGTTGAGGTCAAAACAAAGAGGGTTGATGACAACCAAGAAGTGCAAGAAATGAATCTTCAAGTACAGATCTTGCAACACCACAACAAGGAATTGGAAAAATTGTGCTCCAAATTGCAGAAGAAGTATCAAAGACTCCAGAAGAAACACTAGAAGACTTGCTACTTTCTGAAGGAGATAATTTGAAAAAGAATGTTGCTATGAAGGGGTATCTAAAGAAGATGCTTGTCTATCCATTTATCTCCCATTTGTCCTCCAACAATGCACATGGATACAAGTGCTTGATACAAAACCTAGTTATATCAGTCCTAGTCAGTTTTGTCAAAGCTCAGTTCACTTCATCATATGCATAAGTTTAGTTTTATCATTAGTAGATGTTTTAGCTATTTAAGTTCAATAATTTTTTAGATTAAGGCATAATGCGTGGTCATCTATGTTTGATATGAACCACTTCCTTTTGTTAAGTCAAGTTTGAAGTATGAATTACTATACTCCAGAAATATTTACTTAAGTCAATAAGTTTTTCTCCAATTGATAGTGTAGAGTTGGAGGGTTCAGTTTCAGATGGATGAGAGCCTCTACAACATTGATAAATATGTAATTTTTGTATGAATGGAGGGTTTGGTTTTTGGGAAGGAAATCAATATATCAAACTGGTTGATCATGTTATATGATTGGATTAAGCTCTCTACCTGGTGAATATGCTCTTGATGACAATGTGCTTTATGTTCAAATCTACATGTGTTTTTTCTCTTATCTTGAATGCAATTTTTTATGTGTGCAAAGTACATTTCATTTTCCTTTCATCTATTGTATAACTCATCTTTTACTGATATGCAACCTGGAAAACAACTAATACTTTAGTAAATGATTTTTTCTATTGCAACCTGTGGGATTAATTGTGTTTGGATATTTGTTTATGCCTTGAAATATTATTTTTAGACTTAGACTTCTTGTAGCAAGTAATTCATTGAGTTGTTTGTTGTTTTTCCTTTGTTTTTACCTCTATTTTCTCACTTGTCTATCATTTGTGTGCCACCAGCCAAGGAGGACCTACAGTCATATCACCTTGCCAACCCAACTATGTTTTGTTTTGGTAAAACCAACCCTCCAACTAACCAACAAACTAAACTTGTTAAAATAAAACCATTCCAAAACTTGAGGTTTCCTAGATCTTCCCTTTAACAGTCAGGTGCAGACTTAGGACCAACATCTCAATCAAAATTTTCATACAATAGTTCAGTGAATAGATCTACACGTAAATCTCCATTTCATGTTGTTTACAGTAGAAACCCTATGGGTGTCCTAGATATGGTGTAGATACCACTTGGGGATAGGATCAATGATGATGGGAAGGCATTTGCAGAACATATTCAACAGTTGCAGCAACATGTGAGACAAAAATTTCAGGCCAGTAATGAATAGAACAAAATTATCAAAGATTCTCACCGAAGATACCAGGTATTCAATGAAGGTAATTTGGTGATGGTTTATTTATGGAAGGAGAGGTTTCCTCGAGGAACTTACCACAAATTGAAGTATAAGAAAATCGGTCTATGCAAGATTCTTAAGAAAATTAATGACAATTCTTATAAGGTTGATTTACCAATTGACCTTGATATCTCCCATGTGTTTAACATTTATGATTTGTATATATTCCATGGGAAATATTTGGGTGATGATAGTGAGGCATAGGTGGATTGGCAACACGCCATTCAAAGCAAGAAAAAAGAAAAGATTGCACATATTTTAGATAAGAAGATCCTTCATACTCGGCAAGGCCAGTACAACCGATATCACGTCCAGTGGGAAGGCATAGAACCAACATAGAGTATGTGGATCAAAGAGGGTGAGTTACTGAACCTAGATCCCTTTAAATGGAAACAATTTGAAGATAGTAACTTGTAGGAGTTGAGTTCTTTTCAACTAGAGGAGAACGATGCAAGGATTTTTCGAGGATTTTTCGAGGGTCATAACTTTTGAATCAGTTATCCATTTGGGCTAAAATTTTATGGGGAGTTTTGTCTCAAATATTTCACTTCCGTGCCGATGGATCTGTTCGATTAGACGTTGTTTTGACACTTTTTCAAGGCCAAATCCCTTCATATAAGGCCTCAAATTGGGGTTTTAGTGTTTTTACGGGAATTTTTAATTTTTCAATTATCAAGTATCTCTTAGTTTATGAGCTTAATTAGAAAAGAGAGTTGACAAATAGGGTCACACTAGTTATCTCTTAGTTTGTGGTCAGTTTTAGAGTCATGCAATAATTTTCCAAATTTAGTTGTTTTTCTAAAAAATAGTTATTTTTCTAAAATTAGTTGTTTTCGAAAATCCGAGATAGTAGTTATAAGGGGTTGGATGTTGATGGTAATAGTTAGGATGGAGAAGGAATAAAAGATATTTATTTTTCCATTCTCCTATGTTTTCATGGTTTATTTGATCTTGTGAATGAATCTTAGGATTTGGGTACATCAAAATGGCAATACATTTTATAGTTTGAGCATATGAATGGAATATTTTGGTAGTATAATGTTTTAACTCTAGTCCACTAACCAAAAATGATTTCCATTGTCTCAACAAGACCTTATTTTAGGCCAATTTCTATGCAAATGTTTTCTTCTACCTTAGGGATATTCAATTTTGTATTCTTACATATCTTGATAAATTTCCCAATCTTCTTTACTATCATCTCTAGAGTCTTAGGAATATGAAGTTCCACAAGAAGTGAGGGTAGTTTTATCCAAATTGGTTGGGTACTAGAGTTTTCAATGAGAGGATGAAAAAAAGGGTACTAGTCCCTAAGGGAAATATATGCATTACTCCAAGACCATTTGGGTTTCATTATATTCTCTCTACATTAGCTAATTTTGTATAGAAATGTAATCCATACCTTTGCAAGGATGTGAAACAAATGGATATACCCTACCACCTTCTACCAAGAAAATTGTATCTAATCATATAAAGAGTTTTATGAAATAAACCTGCCTTGTAATTTCCCACAAAGCTAACTACTGATATTGCATGACTTAATATAAATAGACATCTTACTGTAAGACCAATCTCATATCAAATTGTATCTTCTTGATACATTGAGTCCTTTTTAGCTTCTTCCTTCCAACATTTACTCCCCATTTCTTCTTTGATCTCTGAAGTTATTTCAACCTTCTATCCATAAGCCTTCCTGAAATCTCCTCCATTATGAAATTTAGTTCATTCTCATCTAAAAGTGGCTTCTACTAATAAACAATATTGTCTAAGGAAAATGTACTAGGTCTCTATGAGGATGAAAAAGACAAAAGGGACACCTAGGTATTGTTTGTACATTCCCAATATAGCTCACACAATTTAATTGATCTACTAGCAGAGACTCCATGGTTTATACTAGTAAGTTAGTACCTCTTTCATAAAAATCCATGATATAGTCCTTACCTCATAGGGGTTAATGCCATGATTATTCATTGTACTATCTCCCATATTTTGTGCCACTTCTCTCCAAACAGGAGATCTTGTTGTAAGCCAACTCATTCCAAATGAAGAGTGGATCTTGTCCTTAAATCGATGGTTAACAAAAACACATAAAATCTTATTGCTAATATTAGTGTTTTTTCTTGAAATAAAATTAGAACCTAAGATCAATGGCCAAGGATCAAACTCTTTGTTGTTAATGATATGCTTTGGCTTAATAGTACTTATCTTAGAATATTTCAATTCCTTACCATGGAAAAACTTAACTACAAAGGGAAAATGTAATTGCAACACAATCCTTCTAATGGATCAATGGAGTAAATCATTGCTCCCTCTCCTCCTTATCTACTACTTCCTCTCCCCATCAACTTAACTCCCATATTCATATTAAAATCAACCCCCCACACACAAAGAGGTTATTTTAATATTATGGATTTGATTTTTTTATATTATAATTTATAAGTGTTACACACTAATTAACCTTACACATATCATTCACATTGAATTGTAATATACACCTAAATTTTTTTTGTACAACCACACCGAGACTTTAATTTAACTTTGACTTATATTGAAATAGTCCCATAACTTGAAAGAAGATGAAAAACACACGAGGAAGGAAATGACCAGGGAAGATTTGGTGAACAAATCCCAAAGAAAAGACAAAAACTTTATTATTATAGCTTGTAAGAACTTTATAAAATTTTTGAAGAGGGTCATCTTAGAACACTATATGATTTTTCAATCAATATTGAAGAAGGCAAGAAGTAAGAGAGATGGTGAAAAATATACATTAAAAAAGAAGAAGAGAGAACAACTTCTTT
>SNQJ01S0015742.1:19037-47872 GCA_010110895.2 Picea sitchensis
ATGTGTGGGAATGACTCTATGTAAACCTTTCATTTTTTATAGTAGGGATGGAACACTGTGTTCGAATTCCATTGCTTCGACATATCATTTGTATACCATAAGGTAGAAAATCTAGCTACTAGTGGCTTTGATGGTTCAATTTATGAAAAAGATGCTCCCTCCGTCATTTTCCAAGAGAAAAATGTGATCAATAGAAGCAACCAGCTGAAATGGAACTCGTATCCTTGATCCTGCACTTTGCTATAGTGTTTATCGAGCTCGTTGACGAGGTAGCTCGCCCATTTCATTTTCATCCCCTCCACGGATTTTCATGTGAGGTCCACCATGAACCCAATGACCTGCGTGGGGCAGTTCTTTCTGATGAGATTGCCAGCTATGAGTTGGAAAGCTAGACCTAGTGCACCATCTTGTGTGGAGGCTACCTTGTAGCCTCGCTTTCCCTTCTCAAATTCATCCTATGCCTCCTTAATGCACTATCCTAGGGAGTGATCCGAGGTATTCCCTTGGTAGAATAGCTAAGGGTCGGGTCCCTGCATGCTCAGTCATGTGATCAGG
The DNA here is from genome assembly GCA_010110895.2 of Picea sitchensis. NCBI lineage: Eukaryota > Viridiplantae > Streptophyta > Pinopsida > Pinales > Pinaceae > Picea > Picea sitchensis. Next base: position 19,593 of record SNQJ01S0015742.1, read on the forward strand.
TGGATCAACGTCGGATCCGCAAAAATGTGCCTGTCAAGCCACAAATATCCTCCATGATAGCACGACAAGAGGAGTTTAACACAAGCGTTAACCTCTTGATGTGGACCAAAATGAGGAATCTTCATTACGTTCAGTATCATGGACTACACGAGCTCCTTAATCCAAGGTTAGGAGATTATGCAAGGCTTCTTTACAGTCATCTTCATCAAATATCTATGGGGCATGAGCATCACGTAGTTCTTTCTTTCTCCAAGGTTAAAGTCATTCTTCTTCAATGCTAGGATTTGTCGTAATTGGGTTCCAACTACACGTATTCCCTTAGAATGTACGCGGTGATAAATGTGTATCGAAGTACCGTGGGATGTTTTTGTGGTTAACCTCTCCATCCAAAGGCAAGATGTAATCAGGTAAGATCGACGGGATCTGCTTCGCATTAGCCATATCGTCACGATGCTTACTTCGCTTCTCAGTCTTGGGGTTGACATGTTTTGAATGTTGTCTAGTCGAAGGGGAAGCCTGCAGTCCCCTGGTCGACAATGCTTGTACTCCCTTAGACATAGCTTTATTATCCATAAACCTCTTCATAACTTCTTCGATAGATTTCTCTATCTCAGTGCGCTCGAACAACATTCTCACTGTTAACAAATAAGTCAGGGTAGGTGAATGGATAGTGGGGTGAACAAGAGATGGATAGTGGGGTGAACAAGAGATGGCAAGGACTGATAGCACAACTTTACACACACAATCACTTCGTTTATTGTCTCAGATAATCACGTGTAGAAAAAATTGGTCATGGTGCAGCATTTGATGGGTTAAGTAAGCAAGTGTCGTAACATATTCCTCCAATGGACAAGAACACCTCAATCAATGAAAATCCGTCTGTTATGGCATGGTCTCAACGTCTAGTGGCGATCTATCCTCCCATAAATGATTTTCCTTGTCATTCTAGAGCATCTTTCTAATGGTCGGGGTGTGTCGAATGGTCATATAGCTTCTCCAGGGTGAAGTCCCATTCTGCACGGTTATGTTGTTCCGACAAGGTTCAAATCGTGCAAACCTGCCTCCTGCGAAGTTCTAATCTGTGAAATCTTCCATATGTTCTTTGTAACTTCTTGTAGATTTTCCAACTTAGCCTTCTTATTATTGAGATTTCTTTCCTTCTTTCCTGTGATATGAGTCTCTCTAATTGTTTTTGGATTTCTCTTTCCATTCTTATTCTCATCTTCTCTTAGTGAAGTGACTTCGCACTGTTGATGTGCTCTCAAAGGGTTCGAATTTAATATCCCTTCTCTTACTATTTCCTGAGTGGATATACTTCTTTCTTGTATGGATAGGTCCTTCAATCCTTCTTGCATTCTTTCAACCTTGATAGCTAATTATCTAGTCTTTTGTTGCTTTGACTCAACTTCTCATTCTTCTATCAGTCGATCTATTTTTCTAGCTATGAAATCCCTTAGTTCTTGCTTTTTGTTTTTTGTAGCTTCTTCCTCTAATTTCCTTCTGATATGATCTTTCTCAATCCAAGTCTTACCTAGAAATAGGGGGAAAGGGGCGTTGTTATCACCAATATTAATGAATTCAAATTCCTCTTTATTCGATGTTCCATGAATGATAACAGGTACATTAGTAACTCTTCCACATAGGGTTATCATATTTTCTTTAAACAAGCCTATTCTTCAAAATGAAGGTACCACAATAGGCTTTCCCAATATTTCCCAAGTGTCTTCTTTCATGATATTCACTTGCGTCTCCTCATCTAGGACACAATCTATGTCGAAGTCTCCTATTCTTGTATCTATGCATTGTTTTTCTTTCAAGATCTTTGATAAACTGACATCTTTGTGATCATTCATTGCTTCTTTGAACTATACTAACATAGTCTGAGATTTATTTGATTCTTTCTCTTGATGATTCTTTAACATTCTCTTATTCTCTTGATAGTTTTCTTGTCTCATATTCATCCTTTCAAGTTTAGCAATCATTCTTGGACAATACTCAACTTCATGACCACCAGTTTTACAACAAAGAAAAATACGACCTATACCAGGGAATTCCTTAGAAATATCTCCTAGTATTATGCATTTATAACATAATGTCAATGCCCTCTTTCTCTTGTAAGTTCCCCAACTTCTCCTATACTACGCACTAGGATCACAATGTTGGACCTACAATATGCAAAATTTGTTTCTAGGTTCCTGCATCCACTCATTATTCCAAATATTCTTTCTATGCATAGGAATAGCATATATTTCTCTATTTCTCTCAAGTTTATTCAAATCAACTCTTTCTTCTAATTGTTCCCTATCTTTCAGACTAGAAAAAAATCTATCAAACATACCTAGATTCATTCTTTTGAAACAAAAATTTCCACGTATCTTACTCTATCCAAGCACAAAGCTTTACCTCTTTCAAGATCTTATCTCTTTTCTTCAGATCAGGTTTCTTTCTTAGCACAAAGATTCACAAGGCAAGTAGAGTATTGCGCACTACAACAACAGATCTATGCACAAATATTGTCTTTTCTTTAATTTAGTTCCCAACAATTACAATTTCAGGTCTCGACAACGAAACCATTTATTGGCACAGGGGAAGACCCAGGGTTCAATGCTTCAACAACAAACCAACAAAACCCTAACTAACGACCCTTTCGGTAACACCTGCAAATAAGAAGGAGTCTCAACCGAGGTAGAGGCAGGGGGGTTTACAGGACTCAGGTGTTTGTAACCAAACTGGGACACAGATATGTGATTACAGCACTTCGTAGGGTACTTAGGAACAATGTATATTAATTCATTAGCTTTATTCAGATAACAGATCAAACCCTAAGTACAGCTCCACGCAGTAATAATGACAAAATACACATTGCACTTAGCATCATAATTCATATCTAACACATTCAACATATACAAATCATTAAACATTCATACATCTATCTATCATTCATAACATTCAAGGTACTAAGCAGATTCACAGTATAAACATTATAGCACAAAGAAAATCATCAACAAATGATTTACGTGGTTCACCCCAGTGTGGGGCTACGTCCACCAATGACTTATTCTTCTTTATTAGTCTTCAATATCTTACATTCCACTCCTATGCACTAAGCCACAGATCCAAGCTTCACACTGGACAGGTGATTTGCATACTAAGCACCAGATCCACCTTCCCAAAATCAGGTCAAGTCACAGAGCCAAATCCTCTATTACACACAAAGCCTTACATACACAGTTTGTTGCACAAAGCAACTCAAAACTACTTGCCTCTTGCACTTATCTACTTACACCACTACTTCTACATTACATTCCTTCGTATTTATACTTTTACATCGCTTACAAAAATGCCAAAACATGGGTAAACCCATGGGATAACATCCCCTAAACCCTAATACCCAATACCCTAGTGAACCCCTTGTTGGGTCCACAAAACAAGTGAGGTGCCGCGATCTCAACTTAGCCTAGGCGCTTCATCTTCGACAAACCTATCAAAGTCCAAAAGTGGTAAAACCCGACCAATGTTTCCTCAAAACTTGGTCGAGAGACAACAAAAGTCCATCGAATTGACTTCCCATTTCGATTCTGGAATAGCATGTGGATGTAGTAATCCTACTAGATTTCTATGTTCATCCTTCAATTGCTAACATTTTAGACACCTCCCCACGTAGATAACTATGTCTTCCTTCATTCCTTTCTAGAATAATAAGGTGTTAATGTTTTCCCTCATCTTCGTGGCTCCTGGATGAGCCATGTACACTTATCTATGAGCTTCGTTTAAGATCAAACTTCTCAAATCATCGTTAGGAGTTTTGTAAATCATATTATTATACCTCTTCAATCTGTTGTTGTCCAAAGTTAATCCTTCAAATTTTGGTACCAACATGGTGTCTTGTCTGATATTTTCCTTAACCTATTTATACCACTCATCATCACATTGTATAGTTAGAATCTTTTCTCGAAGATTCATTTGAAGAGTTATCATCGAGAATATGCATGGTCTCTAACTCAACGCATATTCCACTCTGTTCATCGTTCCTTTTATGCAGGTAATCTCAAAATCGTACTCACTAAGTAGTTTTGACCAACACCTTTGTCATGCGTTCAAGTCACTTTGCGTAAAAATGTGTTGCAAACCATAGTGGTTTGTCTTTAGTTAGAATTTTTTTCAAATCATGTAGTGTCTCCACACTCTAAGGGCATAAACAATGGCCAATAACTCCAAATCATGCATCGCATAGTTCTCCTCATGCTTCCTTAATTTCCTTGAGATGTAAGTGAGCACTTGACCATCTTGCATCAAGACTTCGGCTAAGATTTCCCTGGATGCATTTGTGCATAGTAAGAAGTCCTCATCCATGTCGGGGAATTTTAGTATCAGCGTTCTCATCAAATCTCCTTGAGCCTTCGAAATGCTTCTGCACATTTCTAGATCCATAAAAACTTCTTGTTTTTATTCTGCAATTACGTAATCATATTTTCTATCTTCGAAAAACCTTGGACGAATTGTCGATAATATCTTGATAAATTGATGAAGCTATGTACTTCGGGTACATTCATCGGCGTAGGCCATTCCATAATATCCTCTACCTTCGTTGGATCCGTAGCGATTCCTTCACCGGAGATAACATGCCCCAAATAATGAAGCCTCGATTGATAAAAAGAGCATTTCGACAGTTTCCCGTATAATTTTCTCTCTTCTAAACATTGTAGTACGAAGCACAAATGTTCGACATGTTCTTCTATTGTCCGAGAATATATCAATATGTCATGAATGAATACTTGAAAAAACTTTTCCAAGTATTCATGGAACACCCCATTCATCAATATCATGAATATCCCTTTCCGTTGGGGAGTAGACTGATTGGCATGTGCGTGCAAATGGAAGAAATTGTGTAAAGGAGGTCTCAAGTTCGTTTCTCACCCCACTTTATCTATGTTCCATGCTTGCAGGATGTGTGGTGCACCTGGGGGTATATGGGTAGCATATGGGTATCAATCACATGTCACGGGAGTATGGGAATTGCAAGTTTCTGATTCCCCCACATAATATATATATATATATATATATCATGAATACCCCTTGGGTGTTTGTCAGTCCAAATGGTAAAATGCTAAAATCGTAATGTCCAAACCTTGTCTTGAATGTGCTCTTAGGAATGTATTCCTCTTTGATCTGTAGCTGTTGATATCCTGATCTCAGGTCGATATTTGAAAACACCATCTTTCCCTTCATTTGGTCAAACAAATCGTCTATTCTTGGCAAAGAATACTCGTTCTTGATCGTTTCCTTGTTCAATTGACGATAGTCAATAGAGATTATCCATGACCCATCCTTATTCCGTATGAAAATATATGATGAACGCCAAGATGACACACTTGGACATATAAGTCCTAGGTATAACAACTCTTTTAGTTGCATTTTCAACTCCTATAACTCAGGCGTTGACATCTGATAAGGTGTTCTTGCTATCGGATCGGTTCTAGGTTTTAAGTCGATGGTAAATTCTAGCTCTCTTTCAAGCGACAAACCTGGTAACTTTTTTGGGAACACATATGCAAACTCGCGTACTACCAGAAGGTTTTATAATCATTTTTCCCCATGTCATTCAATGCGAATATTGCATATAGCTTGAATCCTTTGCACATGTTCTTCTATAGTTGTAGTGAAGGAATGAACCTTAAGTAAACTCCCTCATTTCTTCCTACCATCACTCATCTATGTCCCTCATAATCGTTCAAACTCAATCATTTCATCTTACAGTTTAGTATCGCATCATGTGATTCCAACCAGTCCATATTGATCACGAAGTCATAATATACTAAGTTCGTGAAGTACAATATGTCCTTTGTTACAAAATCTCCAGGTTAAGGATACAATCCGTAACCTTTCCTCAAACCTTCTGCTTGGCACCCGAAGCCATTTCCACATAGCTAAACTCATCATGTTCGACTTACTTTACCTTAATTATTTTTAGCATTGCACCAAAAATAAATCTCTTTATAGCACTGGGATCTATCAAAATACTAAAGGTCTAGTCAACGATGGTATCTGAAGTCTCGAGCATAGTAGACTAGTGCTCGTCCTGACAATTATTCACTGCTGCATGAATCCGATGCGCCTTTCCCAAATCTCCTATTGTAGTGTGTCTGATTGACTTGACTGCTCTATCCCTCTCAATCGGATAGTCACACTGGTAATGTGGCTCTCCACATGTCCAAAATCCTATCTTCGGTCTAGTATTCCTAGTCCCCGAACTAGAAGTTGTTGGCCCACCAGCTTGAAACCCTATTTTGTTCTGCTAAACATGAATAAATTATTTCTACTGCAGACGATGTTGTTTCTTATGCTATGGTCCTTTTTAGGGATTCCTCTGTTGAGGATCTGGTCACCATGGTTTCGTGAACATGGATCCTTTCGGAGTACCTCAGTACCCTGATGAATGTATAGCTGGCATCTTATGTTGTTGCGCACTAGATGTCACATATCTTATTGGTCTCGCAAGATTCCTTCCCTGACCCCCGTTGATCATCTCTTCCTTATCTATGAGGGCCTTTTGGACTTCATCGTGCAACGTTTGAGGCATCAGGATCCTCACTTTACCACAAATGCTAGAGTTAAGGCCGAACACAAACTTGTTGACCTTGAGCTTCTCGGTGTTCATATGTGGAATACCTAAGAAGCTCCATGAATCAGGCGGCATACTCAAGAACCGTATGATCACCCTATCGTAAGCCATTGAAATCATTGAGCTGGAGCTCAATGAATTGCTCTGACAAATACCTCTTTCAGAACTGATCCTTGAACAGTTCCCATGACATGTCTTCGACGACCATGTTCAGTTGTCACATGAGCTTCTTCCATCATAGAAGAGTGACCCCCTTCAACTAAAATATCGCCATGCAGAATTTCATGTTGGAGGTTTAGTCATGAAGTGCAAAGCACATCTCCATGTTCTCCAACCATGCCTCAGCGGTTGTTCCATCCATTGAACCCATGAAATCGGGAAAATTAACCTTCTCGAGTTCTATGTGAATGATTCCAATACCATATGGGGTGCGCTATGGACCCTTAGGGGGTACATGTGCCCTATACTCATCTCTATCTAGACAGTTAAGCAAGGCCTCTGAAATCCTTTGATGGGACATCATCAACCAAACCACATCACCCACAACAATCTTCTCATGTCCAATAACCTTCTCTTCTTCTTGGAGGTTAGACCCCTATGTCGTGGATGCTACCAGAGGCGTCGCACCTCCTCCCCTAGCACCATGTCATCTTCCTCCATGACGTCCTCTTACCATGATTACCTGCAAGGACATAATTCAATTTAATTAGCGATAAATTATTAATCAAGTGTTTAGTACAGTGGAAGGCGTAATGATCCCAAGTCACGAGGTTGAAACCCTCTTTGATACCATATGTAATGGCCCCTCCATTATGACTAGGAAAGCAAAGAACAAAAGGTAATATTTTTTAAAGCATTAGGAAATTAACATCAACACGTAATTCATAGTAGTGCCTCAGAAATGTCATCATAATTAAAAGAATTACAAGTAACTCATCGTCCTATACCATAATGTCGTAACCAACACATAATTCATAATTAGTAATGGCACATAATTAACACATCATCGCTTTATATAGAGAAAAAAAATCAACAAGTATCATAAATGGAAATGCAATATAAACCATCACATAAAGATAACAAAGAGAAAATACCCACCCAATCCTATGTTGCAAGGTTAGGACTTCCAAGACACATAAGCAACACTCAAGCCCAAGATTCATCTGATTGATTTTGACAATTTAAGGTCTTAGGACTGGTGACTGTTCTGAGAAACAAGGAGATGTCTACATCCCACTAACACAATAAAGTCCAAAACCAACTACCTAAATCAATAACATCAACGATTAATCAATGGTGCAATAATGTTCTAATAACCAATCACACATAACATAAATTCCAAGGCGTAAGACAACTTAATTACTAAATCAATCACACAACGACACAAGTTAAAGTGAAAGTGTAATCAAATTTGTTTTCATGGCACAGAAGCAAACATCTATTTTATTTCAAGGTGCTTAATTAATCCGTAAATGAATTCAACAATAAATCAATATTATTTTCAAGGTGCAGCAAATTCTATTTCAAATGTAAATCACATCATTCAATGATGCAAGAGAAATTATCATTTTAATTCAAGGTGCAAAAGATATCTAATCTATTAATTTCAGAGCGCAAGAATCTAGTTACTCATCCATTTATTTCCACCTGCAAACTAATATAATCACATTAAATTCAAGGCGAAAGAGAATAATTATGAAGCAATCACGTGTCAACTTTAATTAAGGTGTACAAGTAAATTTATTTACTAAACTAATCATCCATCACCATTATTTCAAGGTGCAAGAGTAATCCAATTGTTTTAAAGGGGCTCAAAAGAAAATAAATACATAATAATGATTATCTCTTATGTACCTTTATCATATTGTGAGTGTATTAAACATATGTTTTTAAATTAAAAATAAAATGCTAATTTAATGTCATTTAGTAATTTTTGTTATCTAGTTCAACCTTCCACCATAGTACTAGGATCTATGAGCACCTTATGACCTTCAATTTGTTTTTAACAATGCAATACAATACATCAAATCTACTATAAAAACAACCTTTTAACAATACGATTTTAACCATAAAAATGAAGTCCACTTATTTCCTTGAAACTCCATATAAAACTAGAGAAGTGAATCAGATTAAGTATTGTCAATAAATTTTAATATGTATGTTAAACAACATCACAATTATTGTTTTTTCTACAATGATATTTATGAATTTCACTAATCACACATCGTTAAATCTGTTTCCTATCACTCTATTATCAAAATTTTCTTATATGACACAGTTACATTAAAGACATGCTTCCCCTAATGGCCTTTTCCAATTTGCAAAATGACAGAGCTTATATAATTCTTGTATGAAATCATACACATAAGCATAGGAGAACAAGGGAATTGTACCTGTTGCATTTCCTCAAAAACACATTAAGAGAGCATACATTCGATCATATTTATAGTCGTTTAGGTGGGTGCAAAGAAAACTATTGGGAATGAGATAGGTAAGTACAAAAACAACAATAATAATATCTAGTCTTAAGATGGATGCATGGAATAATTGTAGTGATGAAATTATCAACTATTTGGTAAGGTATTACAATGAAAAAAGCACTGAGACAAATCCCAGCATTAGGAAAAATGTAGAGGCAAAATTGATGCAAAAAACAAAGACATTAAATCACAAAAAATGTGCAGAGAAAATTAAGAGAAGTCGCCATGGAAAATTTCTCATTGATGGGAGAAATTTTGGGGGGAAACTGGAGATTAATTCACAAGAAAAATGCAGAGATAATTAAGAGAAATCACCCGGGTGAATTTCTCACTGTACTAGGAATTTTTTTTGGGGCAACGTAGAGATTAATCACAAGAAAACATGGAGAGAATTAAGAGAAATTTCCAGAGAGAATTTCTCACTATGCTAGGAGAAAATTCTTAGCAACACGCTGAGTTGAATCAAGGGGGAAAATGCCTTGAGAGAAAAAAAAATCTCCGAGAAAATTTATGGCAACATGTTGAGTTGAACTAAGGGGAAAAACACCTTGAGAGAACAATGTTGCTGGGAGAAAATTCTTGGCAACATGTTGAGTTGAATCAATGGAAAAAACACCTTGAGAGAACACTGTTGTTGGGCGACCTTAAAATGCATATTATAGAGATGAATCAAGTACAAAAACTCCATACGATGCTCAACAATTCTCCCCAAATAAATACAACGCAGGTGAGAAAATGAAGGTGCTAAGAAATTCTCCCAAGGGAAACAAAACACAGGTAAGAGAATGGAGAGGCTCATCTTGCAAAGGCGTTGAGGTTCTACTATGGTAAAAACATAGATAAAATCGAGGGTAAATAAATGTCAGGGGGCTCATAAGACTGGGAGGAATGTAAACATCAAAAAAGAAAGGGTTTTCTAAGAGTAACGTAGGGTAGAAGCACCAGGCGCATGCCTATGTTTTTCAAAAAAAGAAGAGGTTTCATAGTAAAAACAATTCCAAGGATAACAAGAGTCTCATATGAACTAAGTGTTGATACTGAGAGGGGGGTGAATCAGTATCAAGTGAAATTTAAAACCTTTTTCAACTTATACTTAAACCATTCAATTATATCGAATGAGCAATGAACAATAGTATAAGAAGTACACCAATACACCACAATACACCATGCACAATATGTGAGAAATAATCAATAGTTATTGTTCAAGGGAAGTAATGACTTCCAAAGGTAACTACAGCTTCCAAATGTAAAGGGAGGGATAAACCACCAAGAGGAAGATACAATCCTCCAATATCAAGAGAGATTTTAACTCTCCATCCTTGCCCCTTCCTTCCACACAAGAATATATGAGAGATAATAAAACTTTACATTAAATCATCACCATCAACGAATCATCACATAGAACCTGATAATGCTTCCTGAGACTTCTTCAATTTCTGAAATTATTCGATTCTTAGAGTAATTTGATCCTATAGATAATATTACTCAATGTATTTTCTGAAACTCCTCTAAGTTTCACTCCTTTAATCCTCCCCAAAAATAAGTTATAGAGAGAATGGTAGACCTTGTTCAATTCTGGTTTATTCAAGAGACCTATCTTGTACAGAATTCCCCACGCTCAATATTTAACCTCAGACTCTGAAAATCACACACAAAAAATTAAAGTCTATACTCTTTCCAATGAAATTTGTCCCACGTCATTTGGATTCTCTATGAAGAAGTTATGACTGTTTTACCTGGAACACTTGTTTATTGACTAGCTGCAGGACTGGTCCCAAACTCTATCTTCCACACAGTGTATCTCCATAATTATAGTGAATCAAGAGTTGAACTTTTTACCACAAGTACCTTGATATGTCTTCTCAATACCATAGAAATTTAACCATCTGAATCATTCTATAAAAAAAGTTATAGAAAAAATTGTAAGATGACCTGAACATAACATACCTTAGAACACATCACCAAAAGACTTCATCCTCCCTTGAAATTTGGCCTTCTTCACTTCCAATTTCCTCTGAAATTTGACTTGTGTATAAAATGAATGTATAATGATATTCATTTATACCATTTTATGTCACTTCCTTTTGACATTACGGTCGACCTGACACTTTCTTATTTTGTAATTCTTTTCTTTAATTATCTTCAGGGCCTACATGTACTTCCTTCTTCAATTCACTTTTTCATCTTCAAAAATTAATTTCTCCTCAACCATGAGGATCCACGTGACGTGTCACATACCACCAGAAACAACATGATGTATACTATCCATCCATGGGTCTTGTATCGACATCTTCATTTTCCTTCATCTCCAAATACCTTCATCAATATTGCGGTCCAAAACCCGTGACTAGGGTTGACATCAATGACAACAACCAATCTTCCAACACTAAGCCTCAACAGATAATAGGAAAATAAAAAAATTGAGATTGCTCCTAGTGATCCACACATCAATTTATACTTCAAGAAGAAACGGCAGATATTAAGGTTACAATATACAATCATTATATCACCAAGAACACATGAGTTTTATAAACATTCAGACACAGAATCCATTAACACAATATTAAAATATAAAAGAGTACATTGATTTTTGTTAACATATAAATAATTAAATATAGAGTACCCTGACCAGAAAATAGTGGTAGTGGAGTTGTGTGTGCCATTTCCAAGCGTACACCTATTCAATCCTCCTTCACCTCCTTTCTAATCTTTGATACTTCACAGGTACCTCCCAACCAATGCTACGGGTACTCTTCCTCCCCATGAGCCCCCTGAGCCACAAAGGGGCCACAGACACACAACCAGAATCCTCTAGCTCTCAGCTTGGCTGGCAAGGTAGAGACACCACTCTCTCTCTCAAACTAGGTATCCCAACTCTCACAAGTAAAACCAGTCTGAACTTTTGCAGCATAACCTTACTCATAACCAGTCTAATCCATTCCTCCTCTCAACCATTTTTTTTATAGAATTTCCTTAGTGACAACATTCCATTTGCAAATTTAATTCATTTTTTTAAATTTAATTAGGAATTATTTGATCCATACACTTTTCACTTGTTCCCTTAGTTGCACAAGTAAATCCACTATTTAATTTACTTAAAAGTCAATTTCCCTCAACCATCCTAAAAGTGCTCCTAAAATCACTCCTAGTTGTCCCTTTATTCCCTTTATTTCCAATTAATGACTGACGCTTTTCTAAAACGGAGCTGAGTTAAATAGGAAACATCTCCTAGTTAGACTATTGTTAACTAGACTCTAGATTCCTTTCTATGTGTACCCTTTCCTTTAGCTTTATTCCAATTTTACCTTAAATTACAATTTGGTAATTACTTGCACAATGTGTTTTAAATCACTCTTTACATTTATTTTATTTTCATTGATTTATTAAATTGATTTATTTCATCCACTCATTATTTAATTTATAAAATTAGTTTTTTTCCTCTCATTAACTTAGACTTAGGCTTAGTTAAATTTTTATTTGCAAAAGCTTACACCATTAGGGATTATGATTAATAAATTTAGTCTTTAATTAATTAATTCAATAATGCTCAATATTTTACAAGGTTTAACATTCGCTCAAATTTTTCTAGGCCACATAGATTCATTGACTCACCTTTTTAAATACCGCGACGTGCCCTTCAAGATGCACTCCGTGCTCCAAGGGTGCCACTTTCCTTTGATTCAAATTTTAATTATGTGATGTGCCCTTCAATACACACTCTGTGCTCCAAGGGTGTCACTCGCCTTTGATTGGTTTTGGTAGTTGTCCAACTCATGGAGCCAATACTCCATTCAGACGACCTTGTGAGAGACTAAGGGATTCTAAGGAATAAGGAAACTGTCTTATTGTGCACCCCTTAGAATCTTTATGAGCGATTGTCTCAGTCTGCCCTTACAACATCGTGGATATCTCAAACTAGGTAATCGTTAACCTACAATTCTAGCCATGGTGGGAATGCTAGTAGGTTGTGTGAGGGATGCTTCCACACCTCTCCATCAATATAGGGTTGTTGTGCATGACCCATTTACTCCTTCTGTGATTCATATTAGCAAGCAATCATCAACTTGCATCCATCAACAAAACACTTTCATTGATCCATAAACAACATCATAATATTCTCGATCATATGTCACATATGCATAAATGAAATACTCAAACCAATACAATCCACTCCCTCACTCAATATGGAGTCCAAGGAGGTACATTGATGCCATCGACATCCTCAATCTATCAACTGTCCTACACACTCAAGGGAAACTCATCAATAGCATCTGTCAATACATAGATATTAAATAACATATCATCATAATCCATCAACATCATCATAAGACTTCATAAGCGTAACAAACAACCATATACTAAGACTGGATCACTTTCACGTAAGTGTCCTCAAATAATAAGTCAATAACATGTTCTCAGAAGAGAGGGATGTTACAAAACCAATGCCAAAAAAACAATGCACAATCAACCTCATAAGAGAGTCACTTCCATCAAAGGCTAAAACAATAATTGAAGAAACAAGTCTAACAAGGATGAAATAGGAACAGGAAAAGAATCCTAGGAAAGTTCGATGGAAAGTATCATCAAAATAAACACCATATGAATCATTCTCACATCAAAACAACCATGGAACTGAAGAGCACTTAAGAGAAAAGGATCTCGACGACACCAATTAAACAAATATTTACAATAGGTCAAATTTCATAATCGAATATGTTATGACATTCATATCCATACGAACATATGGCCAACACCAACATAAGCATTCATTTGAACACATAGCATAAGAAATAGGTCCAGATACTTAAGAACTAGTGAAAACTAGAATTGATGATACATAACCTAGGTCCAAACTTGCCAATATTCTAAATTCATATCTACCTCCTAGAAATCCATCCCCTGGAAATCCTCATACAAATTAGTCGGACTCTCTCGATCACAACACCAATATAGATCATATCAATCCACAAGGCCAAGAAGAAAATTAGAGTTCCAAGAAACTAGTTAACAAAGAATATATCGACCATACTCAAGGGAAATATGAAAACAATAGATGCACCAGAATCGATCCTGACAAGTATAGAGAACAGGGAGGAAAAATATTGAAAAAGTAGAATACTAAACAACAGAAGAATACCAACCCCACAGTCATCACTTTCACAACATTCATATTGGTTGGATCGAAAGAACAACTTGCAGAAAAAAACATTCAATCTGCAGTTCGCATCAAATGAAAAAATCATGGAATTATATGCTTTCCTTTTTCTTGAGTACCCAACCAATATTCCTTTATCAAATCAAAAATAAAATTTTCCAATCATGTTGTCTTCCCTTTTGATGTAGCATTTACTTCCAAATAATATGAAGTTATTCACATTTTCTGGTATTCCTTTCCATAGCTCATATGGAGTCCATTAACATGGTTTTGTATGCACTACTTGTACCCAAAAGACGTTTATCAACTTGGAGTCCATTAACATGGTTTTGGCCATTTCCTGTACTATTTTATTCTTCCTTTCGACCACTCCATTTTGATGAGGTGTCCTGGATACTGATAATTACCTCTTTATCCCATGCTCACTTCAGAATTCCGTGAACTCTTTTGATGTAAACTCTCCTCCATTGTCTAATCTCAAACACTTGATTTTCAGCTATGTCTCAATTTCAACCATCTCTTTGTATTTCTTCAAGTTCTCGAATGCCTCTGAATTATTCTTGGGAAATCACACTATAGTCATTATTATGTAGTCATCAACCACTAGCATGAAGTATTGTTCACCTTTAAATCCCTTTGTTCTTGTTGGTCATACTAGATTGATATGTACAGTCTCTAGTGGCTTTGTTGTGGAGTATTTCTTTGACTTGAACTTTGTCTTGGTACCTTTTCCCTGTAGACAATGCTTGCATAGAATGTTTGTTGGATTTGAGATCTTGGGAATTTCTCTCACTCCTTCGCTTTTGCTGGCCTTGAAAATATTATCAAACTTTATGTGACCCATTCTTCTCTGCCAAATGGTACCTTTTCCCTGTAGACAATGCTTGTGATAGAATGCTTGTTGATTTGAGATCTTGGGAATTGCACTCCTTCAGCTATTGGCCTTGAAAATATTATCAAACTTTATGTGACCCATTCTCTCTGCCAAAGCCAACTTTCATCTTCCTTTCCTAAGCAACATTTTCCTTTTCCAATTTCATTTAGTACATATACATTGCTTGGAGTTCTTACGTCCTGTGAGTCACCAATTTTTTTGACCCTTATTTTTATATTTTTCATTTCTGAGAATCTAACATTTATGTATGTGTCCTTGTCACACATTTGACATACACTTAATAGATTGTGTTTCATGTCTTTGGTTAGAAGAACATTTTATGATTTGGCATCCTTACTTCCAAGCTTAACTATCCCTTTTCTTATAATTCTGGCTGAGTTTTCATTCACAAATGAAATTGATCCATCACTTTCCTTATTCAAGGTTAGAAACCTGTCCATATCACTTTTCATATGTTTTGAGCAACCATTGTCAACATATCTTCCACGTCTCTTGTGTTTATCTTGTAAATAAAGCATGCATTCTTCAATGTTAAATTGATCATGTTTTCTTATCCATATCCTTTGTGGTACCTTCCTGTCACTGTTAATATTTAGTCATGATCCTCTAGGATGAACAATCAATATACAATAATTGGCCATGTGTCCAAAGTTATTACAATTGTATCATTCCACTTCAGTGCTCAATGATTCAAATTTGTTGTAACTTATGCTCTGTGCTTCATGAGATATTCTTAAATAACCATTTCTTATGTAGCTTTCATAGTTATTTATTTTCTTGGTGTTGGATCTACAATTTACAACTTTATGCCCAAAATTATTACATGAATAACATAAACCAAGAAAAATAGTTTGATACCTGAGGGTAGAAGATATTCTAAATGGTGTTGTTCTTCTGAATCTTTGATCTTCTTGGGGTCTCTCTATTGCTGAATGCTGCTGATTTTGAAATATGGACCTTTTGGGTGGTTTAGTGTATCTGTAATCTTATTCTTAGTTCCTTCTTGGAAGATCCTATGACTATGTCTGCATAACTTTTATGTTCTTTTTTCTTGGATATTGATCCTTTCTATATCTGGTTATGTTCTAGTATTTATTTTTCATGGTATGGCCTTTGATTGTTAATGATCTCATCCAATACTTTCATGTTGTTCTACTGCATGTCCTTCTTGTGAAGATCTTTCCTGAGAGTGATTATTTCTTCTTCCAAGCCTTTGATCATCCTTTCCTTTTCATCTAACTGACCTCTGAGTAACTATTTGAATATTTTGTCTTCTTCTACTTGTATTTTTAACTTTGTGACCATCTTCTCAACTTCCTTACAATTGGAGTTCTTATATCCCTCTTTTTCTTTTAATTTTTCCTTGAGTGACTTGATTTTCTTTCTTTCAATCCTTAGCTCTTCTAGTGTACTGATTAATTCTTCATTGAGATCGACTTCTCCTTCTTCCTCATAATATTCTTCGAAATATTCTACTTCCATGAAGGGTACTCTTTCTATATCATTGTCAATGTATTCTTCCTCATTTGATGATGAACTGTCTTCCTTGATGCAAAGACTTTTCTTGAAAAAATTCTTTTTGTTTCTTTTATTCTTTTTATTTTTATTTTTATTTTTATGATTTTCTTATTCATCACTTTCCTTATTCTTATGAGGAAATTTAGAAGAAAAATGACCAAAACCATCACAATTAAAACATTTCAATGGCAGCATACCTTTATATTTTTCGGGTTCTCTTTTCAATTTTCTAGCAAAGTTTTCCATTTCTTCATTGTCTTCTTTATCATAATTGTAGCTACAATATGACTTTGAATTTTTMTTGATCTTTTCATTTGTCTTATTCGATGCTTTGAATGATACTTCCTTAGTAATTGGATTCTCCTGTTTTGTTCTCATTTCATAGCCAATGAGTATCCCATGTAGCTCATCCATGCTCAAGATGTGTAGATATGTGMTTTCTTCTAAAGTTGAAATATTTGGATCAAATATCATAGGTAGAGACCTTATTACCTTTTGAACAACGATTAGTTCCTTCATCTCTTCTCCCAAACCTTTAATAGTATTCATTGCTTCATCACCTTGCAGAACATAGGCTACAATGATTTTGTCTTCCTTCATTTTCAATTGTTCGAACTTATCTCTAAAGATTTGAATTTTAGCTCCCTTTACTCTAGCATCTCCTTCATAAATATTTTGAAGCTTATCCCATATATCTTTTGCAGAATCACAATGCATAACTTTAACTAATATTGAATTAGAAATATTGTTCAAAATAGTACCCTTAACATTTGAATTGTTTTCTTCTAGTTTCTTTCCATCCTTGTCTATTGGGGAGGGGGGGGTGGTTGGCGCTTTGTATCTTTCTACTACTTCTCACCATACATCAAATCCTTGTGCCTATAAAAAGGTTTTCATCCTTATACTCTAGAATTCATAATTTTGACAGTCAAACATTGGTGCTCCAATCTTTGTGTATTCCATGATATCCTTCCAGTGGTTAGACTACTTCTTGAAGGACCTTCTCTGATACCAATTGATGGAATAGTGAGAGGGGCGGGGGGGTTAATTAATATTAGTACTTTTAATCCTTTTTAAACACAATATGTATTGTTTATTTTATGAGAAGATTACCAATAACATTCAATATGAGTAGTATAGATAAGCAGTGAACAATGAGCAACCACACATAAACATAGTACACCAATATTTTATGTGGAAACCCAATGAGGGAGAAAACCACATAATGTTTTTCTTATATTTTCAAAATAATTACATTTATAGGAAGCACCAACTTCCTTTTTTTCCAGCCACAACTAAAAGGAGGCTACAACCCCTTGGTTTCTTAGGCTCCAACTCGAAGGAAGCTACAGCTCCCTGATTCTCTAGATTAAACCAAAAGGAGGCTACAACCCATTATGTTCTCCAGCTAAAATTGGAAAGTGGATACAAACATCTATCCTTTATCCTTCCACCCACCCTAAAATATAAGTATCAAATAGCTAATACTTCCATTTTCACTCTTTCATTGTCAATCTATCCCTATAAGACCTATCACTCTAAAACCTGTACCAACATCCAGTCACAACCTGTAACAATAACTTGTTACAATTATCTCCTCAACCAATCAAATCTGTGACTGCTACTTTTACAACCTGTCATTTTTGTTATACTTCATCAACTCCACTCAAACCCTTATGTCACAAACCCTCATTCCAAGATCCACAAGAGTGCCCTCCAAATAAAATACTCATTAACTACTAAGACATTTTTGTGTTGGACTTCTACAAAATATAGACACTAACATATACAGTAAACCATGCCTCTCAACCTGTAGCTGACCTGATAGATTTGATCTTCAAATCTTTAGATTCATCAATAGATTCATTCTCTGTGCTCTATAAACTCACGAATGTTTTCATTTCGTCCTACTATGGCTTGCAGATATCCGCATCCTGATGGCTCTACAAATCACAAATTTATTTTCTTTTATGAGAGTCCACATTTTCCTTCACTGAAGAATGTGGATGTTCATGCTCTTCCTTCACTAAAACTCATGGATGTCTGCACTCTTCCTTCACTGCAACTTACGAATGTCTTAAGGAATACCCTAGAACAATAATCTCAACTTTATCCCTTCAGATCCTACAACATCTCTCTTAACTGAACTTCACTGCCTCAAACTCACTGCTTCATATTTATCGATAAGTACCTTGAATAAACCTTTCATAATATATATATTTGTGTGCTCAATAGGTGCTAATGGGAGTCTCTTGCTCTACTATTTATACTCTCCAAGTGCCTTCATTTAGGGGTCATATTCTAACTATTTTACCCAACTTCCATCTTTTATGGCTAACCCACTTTATTGTTGTAACTACTTTACCCATAATTAGTAAGCTCTCCACTTCTTGTTGCAACTAATTTATTTTTAATTATTTTCTTATTTCAACAACTTTACCCACAATTAACTCCTAGTTCCAACCACTTTGACTAGTAAACTTATTGAAGACTTTATCGGAGCTTCTAGAATAATTGTCTTATGTGTTGACCTTCTAGAGGCTTCAAGAATATTCATGAGGGTCCTCCAACTTTACTAAGATAGATCTCCTCAACCGTGAGGAGCTATGTGGTGTACCACACATCACCGAAAATATAACAACATGTATTATCCATCTATGATAGTCCTACCTACAAATTCATTGATTTTTGTGTCTTTATTCCTCATCCAAACTCGGTTTCCTTAAACACACCTCTGGGGCTACTCAAATTTTCTACCGGACTTGCTTCAAGGGTTGGCATCAATGACAACCAACCCAATCTATCAACATGTTTTGATTGTGAGATAAAGTTTTTTTAATTGGAATAATGAGTAGGTATTTCATTGTTTTCATTCTTTGACATTCCTCCTCATTATTATTCCTTAGGATTAACCCCACTAGGTTTCATCTTATAATCTCTCTATTTGTTGTTTTCCATAATTTAAATGATAGGATCCTACCTATTAGGAGTTTCCCTATTTAGAACATATTTTTTCTTTTGGTGCCCATACTAGGTTTTCTCATAGGTTCGGGAGCCCTATTAATCTCATTGTGAAAATGAGTTTGAACCCATGGAATTCTCTCACTTTCCTTTTTCTATATTTCCACTGGTAGGATCCCATTTATTTTGTTTGCTAAGAATATTCATTTCTTATCACTATGTGTGCACTATTTCTTAATGATTCACTACAACCACCTCAATACCATTTCATTCATTGTGGTTCTTGTCACATGCATCAATTGCATACACATTCAAACTATTGAATCTTTATCTCCTTTCTAGTACTTATTTTTCAACTTTTTTTGCATAGGTCTACTCCATGTTCTTGGAACATAATTGCACTCCCTAGGAAACTCGTTTCTTCTAGTGTAAGATATAATTGTTTTATTCCTTTTTAGGATTTATGATATGAAAAATACAAAATCTCTCTCTCTCTCTCTCTCTCTCTCTCTCTCTCTCTCTCTCTCTCTATATATATATATATATATAGGGGGGAATAATTAATATTTTGATTTTTTAGTATACAAATATATTTTCCTTATGAGCTATAGCATGATTATGATTTTTTTACTCCTTTGAATGGTTACACTTCAAGTCATTATGGTGGTACCTTTAGTTCCTCCTACTTTGTTGGTTTATGTTGTTCGTCCCCTTTGGCATCAGTTTATACTCAATACACCAATGAGTCATGTTTATGTTCAAAGGATGTTGTTATCCTAAGTTAACGATTTTACAAATTTCTCAACCATGTATTTTTTCCTTATTGGTTATCAAAGTTGTCCTCAAACTTTCATAAAAAAACAGTGTTTTACTTTCTTTTAGTTCCCTCCTTCCAACAAATCTCTTGCCATAAACATCATCTCATATATTCTGGGAATGATCATTAGAGACTTAGTAGTGAATTGGGCCTTGTAGCCATCAATTGGAAATTCCATTTCTATTGAGAGTGAGTATGAGTTAATGACTCTTTATTGATAAATTATAATTTTTTTTTACTTCGACACATTAATTTTCACTTGCTGGAATGTACTGTGTACCTTGTAACACATTATCATTATCAGTGGATTACCTTGCATTTGGTAATGGTATACAATCATCACTTATGATCGAATAATTTCTCCCATGTTCAAATTTATATCTTTTATTGACATAGAAATGATTTTTACACTAGAAGGAATGGTTGAATACCTTAGGATATATAAAAAATTATTTATTTCTACTACTTCTTTAGTTTTGTCTATTGTACCACCTATATATATGATCTGTGAACTATTATGGATATTCCAATGCAACAATTCGTCACAACATATTTGATAAATAAAACTGAAATCTACACTATGAAGGTTAAATTCCTTTAGATTCCATAGTATTTAGTTATTTTTTTTTCTGCTTATGCATGAAATTGATAAAATGAAGTTTGGAAACCCTTACGAGAGAAAACCCAGCTAGAAGGTGAGGTTGCTTTGTTTTCTTTCCTTTGGTATGGAAATAATGCAAGTACAAAGGAGAATGAACTCTCTATGTAGTTACCTTAGACCTATGGCTTGTTAGGCTACTACATAACATTAATCCCCTCTCTTATGCTCTATAATTCCCCATTCCTAGTTTTTCTTCTCCACTATGGAACAAAATACAACATAGAAATGGAACCCCTTTATCCTCCTAGTGGGTCGATATTTAACATAGCTCGATAGTCATGTATGGGTAAGTTTTTTACTTCCTCAACCATCAATTGTGGTATAGTTTTAAACTTTGTAGAATATTCTTGAAATTCCTCACGTGGCTATCCCCATATGCATGAGTAATGGGGGATGAGGTGGCATCATCTTGTACCATGGTGGTAAACATGATAATCCAACTTGTGGGAGGCATAACTTTTGCACAAGAACTCTGACTGATGGATGGTCTACAATATTGGAAAAGTATCATAGTGTAGAACATCGTCAAGGGGTTGTGCACAAGTTTCAAACACTAAAACCCCCAAAAATGCAATTTGATTATCAAAATTCCTCTTGCAGGTTATAAACCCCAATGATCAAAACTAGGACATGCCACCAACATGTCCATGCAAGTTGAATCCTCCAATTTTTTCCACTTTTAAGAATCAAGATACACGACAAACAATATAATGATCCAATCCAGATCATTATATGACATTGGTACATTTGCAGAACTAATTTGTCTTCCACTCAATTTCAATTATTCTCTTAACATATACTAAAATGTAAATCCACTTTGTATTTAATCATGCTTATGATACCATTTTTACATGTATCCACTATGTATTTTATTTTTTCATGCCCATGATATTGTATATTATATATACTTCATGGATCCTTAACATATTTTGAATTGGAAGCATGTTTTTTCTCTCTTGAGAATTGGTTTATGCACCTCAAGAAAGAGAGTTATTTGATACATATTTTTTTTGTTCACAAATACATTTCTAATCCTTAATTTGTTGGACTCAACTTCTTTTTTTTTTTCCTTGTATGATATTTTTAAACTATTATAATGTATTCTGGCCATAAACTTATCTTCTAGAATCATACATTAGGAGCACTTTGTTATACTTGACTAGATGTGCTTCACTTTCCCATACATATATATATTTTCTATTTTAAATCTTCTTCCATATCATTTTTCCCCTTTCTACGATTTCCCATGATTTCTCATAAATAAACCTTCGAGCACACACTTCTTTCTTAAGGAAACTCAGATGTAGTGAAAAAAATAAAATAATAAATAAATTAAATGTGTTCTCCTTAGTGGATGACATGAGGTTTGCAGACATGAGATACCTTAACCTCCCTTTCCAACTATATTAACTACTTCCTCTTGGTATAATTATGAGTGACTTATTTTGATAAGGGGTAAGAGACTTATGTAAGAAGGGTTGTAAGAAGGGTTATGACGAAAGAATAAATAGAGCATTCATGTCATTTACATGGTTTTACATTCTCGTAGAGCCCCTTGGTTTTGAATTTGAAGTTTTATTTTTTTTCGTCCTATACACAATCTTCTTTCCCAACTAGAGTAAAGTTAGAGAGTATAGGTGGAACATTACCAAATGAGTCGACTAGTGTGGAGGAAATCAAACTCAAGTGATTAAGGTGTCATCGATAGATTATTAGGTATGATTTTTAATTTTTTTTTGTTTGTTAGCAATAATACATGAAGACATATCTTCTACAACCCCTAACACCCCCCTCCAAAAAAAAAAAAAAAGCCCACCACAAATCTGATTGCACAAACTTAAATGATTTTCATTTAGTACCTGATTTGAGTTGGAATTAACTCTTTAGAAATTAATACGAATCAATTCATATCATGTTCATATGTTCATTATTATTTACATATTTATAAGCAATGGAATTTGAGGAAGGTTGGTTATTTTCATTGGGTGAACGTAGTATTGTAACCATGAAAGAGTATTCAAGATTACAAGAAAAATATTTGCAAAGGGGAAACCATCTAATTAAAGGTATTCTTTTATCCTCTATTTACGGTTTAGAAGTAGGTTACTTCTAGTAGTAGATTTATTTTGGTAAATGAGTTCGTTATATTCTTCTTTCCCTATCAATAATTCACCTTAAGTTATTGGAGATTATTCCTTGAAACATACATTATACTTTGGCTTTCGCCAACTTAAGAAAAGAAATAGTAATATTTATCTAACATAAAATACCCAAAATGTGCATCAAAGGAAGTCTACCTAGTTGGATTTAGGTCCTAACTAGGAATACTTCTATGAAAGTTATGAAAGTTACTGGGATTATTCCTTGAAATATACACTACATTTTGATTTTGGTCAACTTAAGAAAATAAATAGTAAGAAGTCTATTTAATTGGATTTAGGTTCTAACTAGGAATACTTGTATGAAAGTTATTGGAGATTATTCCTTGAAACATACACTACACTTTGACTTTGGCCAACTGAAGAAAATAAATAGTAACATTTAATTAATAGAAAATACCCAAAATGTGCATTGAGGGAATTCTACCTAGTTGGATTTAGGTTCTAACTAGGAATAGTTCTATGAAAGTTATTATAAATTATTGCTTGAAATATACACTACATGAAAAGTCTCAAGGAAAGGCATTATAGATCATGCGGGACATGAAAGTATCTTTGTCGAGGCTATGGACACTCACTTGCAGCGGAGCAAGGATTATGACACCAGGGTGACTCTGTTGAGGCTATGGACACTCGCTGACAGTGAAACAACACCAGAGAAACACATAAAAACTTGTATTTCTGACATTCGCGATGCCTCAATTCCTTGTATTACTCTTTGTGCCTCCCATAATACATTTCCATGTGAATATGTGCTAATAGCTAATATGTTCTAAGAATGGTCTTAACTTCTTCTTTGTATCATACAAACATTGTCTCCTCAAAATATGCATTCTGAAAAAACTATGGAACCTATTCTTTCTCCCATGGATCATGCACTATAGCTCTCCTTTTCCCAAAAAATTCATATATGGATACCACTTTGCAGATATTCCTGGCCTCACCTAGTGCTTCTCCATTTGTTGTTCAAGGAACCAACAACCTCCATTTTCTTGTACATTTTCTTGCAAATTCCCTCTCCAAGAAAATGGGGTCGCTTTAATTTTCTTCTATATAGATTATTTGGCTTTAAATTTCTCTCAATGATTGAGCATGGTTGTTTCTCTCTAAACAAGTCTCTTGAAAAATTACTTGGCTTGATTAAAATTGCATTTTGGTTTTACACTTAAGCATATTTTGAGATGTATTTCCTAGATATCATATAATTTAATTTAAACTCCTCCAGTGTATATTGATAGAGTTCCTTCTAACTGTCTCGGTTTCCATCATAGTTCTTTCTCCAAACTTCTCCAAAACTTTAAATTTGCCATTACATGACTTTGTACCAACTCCTTTGGTCAAACCAGAGGAGTTCATACCTACTATCCAATGAACGTCACTACACTTTGTATTAATTCCTCTAGTATAAACCAAATAATTTGATACAAACTCCTCCAAGGTATACTAGAGGACTTCCATGAATGCCTCCAATACAAACCTTTTCCTCGTACAACCATATTTATGACGCTCAAAGTTTATAAAATAACACTTTCCCTCTCCTATTATCCATTTTTATCGAGTGCTCCAGAAAGGATAGAAATCATGGAATGTCCATAGCTTCCTCACTCTTGACCGATCATTGCCTCACACATGGCACCTATCTAGGTAAGCCCTAATCTACTTGGAAATGTTTCAATTTCAAAGGATAAGTTTAGGGTTCAATGTTTTTTCTTTCGCATTTACACTAAAGCAAGCATGCCTTGACCTTACATGCCCTCCTTCTTCAATTTTCAGCTTCGTCCTTTTCTCCATTCTCCCATACCACAACCATTATCCATTCCAAGATTCATAGTCACATGTTTTTTAATCTCAACCTTCGCATTGACTTAGTTTTGGTGCCATATGTATTTTTCATCCCACAAAATTTGTATGGCCACAACCTTACAATAGGAAAATTTAAAACCCAAAATAAACCTAGGTGGTAGCCACAAGTATGAACTATGTCATCTCCTCATGCCAGTTTACATTCATATTTACAATCTCCTAGGCTCATAATCGTAGTTCCTCAGCTTTCCTTTTTACAAAACCCCTAGGACCTTGGTCTATTTTGGAAATTTATTTGAAACCAGAAGAGTTAGTAAAAATATTGTTGCTTCCTTTGGGAAATTAACAATAATCCCTCCATTCCATCAAGACAATTGATACTTCTTGTTGACTTTACACTGGAGCTCTTTCTACAAAGTCTTCTAGTTTCATCAGAAGCATTGGCATGAATACCTCCGGTGTAAACCATAGAACTTTGTTCTAGCTCCTTTGACACCTGCTTTGATGCTTCATCAATGAAATTAGTAGAAGATCGCTCGGTCCATTAAAATAAAATAATATAAACTCCTCTAGTTTTCATCATAGGAGTTAGCACAAATCTCTCTGGTTTCTATACTCACACACCTACACACTTCACAAAATTTTCTCGACTTTGTTTGGAGACTTTTATACAAAGTTCCTTGTTATATTTGGAACCTTTTGCATGAATTATTCCAGTGTACACTGGAGTATTTTATGCTAACCTCTCCAATATAAAAAATGACCCTTCAACGCACTTTTTATTAAATAATCTAATGAACGTCGAAGTAGTTTGTACAAATTGTTTTGGTTTCAATCATGTTAACATGTTGCCAAGATAGTTATAACCTAATCAACCTATTTTTTGATATAGTAGTTTTACTAAGGCTTAAACATTCATGATGCCTGCTATTATACAATGTTCATATGATGATGATCTCCCACCTAGCTTCAACACAAGTGAATCCTTGGGTATTTCATATGAGATACTTATATGAACCTATTTTTGCGTGTATATATATATATGATTTATGGTTTTGCATCTGAATTAATTTCATATATGCTTGGTAGATTCAAACATGTCCCTGAGAGAGAAGGAAACCAACAAAGAAACTATCACGGAGGCCTCTAGAACAAAGATGAAATAGACATTGTCAGGGAAATGTAGAATGACACTTCCAAATTACTGGAAAAGGGAGAAGATTCACTCATATGGGGTGATGTATACTGAATGTTCAAAAAACATAATTTCGTCATCGACACAAAAGACTAGGCTGAACTTAGAATTTTCAAAAACATAAGAAAATATGGAATACATAGAATAACATCTCATGTTGTTTTGTTTCCTAGTCATGATGACTTTTCCTAGATACTTAACATGCAAACTTATGGAGAAGGTATATATGTAATTCTAGAGGAGAGATGATAGCATCATTCTTGCCTGATGAATTAGATAAGTGATATGATCTCGATAGGGGACCAAGAATGTAGACAATGAAATACTTGGTGAGTTTAGGCATACACCTAGGGACCTGTGCCACATCTGGTACAAGAAAAATAAGCAATTCAATCTCAGACCCACTGGTATATACCACACAACCACACTAAGAAATCCTCATCAATACATGGTGTCTATTTTGTGTAGGTTGTGTGGAGAGTCGAATTCCTCCAAATTCCCCCTATCATATATGCCACTAATGTTCTATTATGCAGACAAAGGATTATCATTCAATTGAGATGACATCCTATAAACAAAACTAGAAGAAGCCATCACAATAGTTGTAGAAGCCCCACCTAGGACATTCCCAAATTTACATATGTCTTCGTACCTCATAGACATCATGTGTGTAGCCCAAAAAAACCCAAAGGTGGGTTAGGAATAGCAACCATCAGACTCAACCATTCATATATATTGCAAAATTCTCTCGGAGCACAAGTATAGAACAAAGTACCAAAATATCTATGATCACTTCTTGGCTCCATTGTATGAGTTCATATTTTTAACCCCAACCCTGTGTGTGACTAAAAATGCATTAGCCATCATAAAGAGAATAGAGGATTCATTATTTATGGAACAAAACATGTATATTAGGGTATACAGAGCTATCAAATCCCCCCATCTACTTCCTTTTTTTGTACCATACAAACTAGTGCTTCATGAAGTGGCTTATCAAATGGTGATAAATGAAGTTGGGGGAATAATTTACCTGGAATAGAAGAATATATGGTTTCCCCTCCAAATATACATTGGTGTGTATTCCTTTTCAAAAAAAAAGAAATTTCAAGAATAAGTGGATACACTACTGTTATACCACTTCGGAAAAGAAAGGCTCAGAAAGAATGACCCTAAGAAGGTTCTCAAAGAACACTTCAACAAGCTCTGTGTGCCTTGGGAATACACATCAAAGGTTTGGGAAGAATAAGAAGTACATTTTGATGAAAGGAATTATGATGAAATCATCTTCAAAAGACGTGGTAAGCCTATTAGAAGGATTTTCGATGAATAAAAGGAAAGAGAAGAGGATATAAGGAAAGAAGGAGAAGAGGAAAGGGAAAGGGTATCTACTACAACTACATCTATGCAGTCAGAATATGTTGAGGAATAAGAAACAATAGCAGATAGGAAGAGGAGGTAGAAAGAAAAGTTATAAAATAATAAGAACGACGTTGTCGAGAAGAAGAGGAAGATTTTCTAAGAGGCTAAATCTGAGGGAAAATCTGATGCAACAGAAATGACGGGAAAAGAGGATAAATCCGATACAGTAGAAGCCACAACTGAAGCAAAGGAAGCTTCCCAGAAAGAATCCAGACAAAAGGAAGAATCCAAAAATGAAACAAGGGATGCAACAACAATGACAAAGGAAACAAAAATGGCAGCTAGGGAAGTTGTAGAAAAATCAGTTGAAGAAGAATGACACAAGAAGGACAAAGAATCCAGAAACAATGAGACGTCTGCGATGGAAATCGATCTTCCGATGGTAATCACATCATGTGCCAACAATCACAACCCATTCAATGATATATATATGGGTTTCCATGTCCCTTACAAGGAAAATGAAGTGTCCAATTTAAAGAAATTTGTCTATGACAAAGTGTCAAGAAGGATTGTACAAGAGAAAGTGTTAAGGTCCTAACCCGCATATAGGTAGATCAATGTATTTGGATGTAATAAAGGTCAATATTAATAAGGC